>PVLC010002753.1:0-44287 GCA_004027655.1 Graphiurus murinus
GGATAGAGACTAAGGGGTAACTAAAAAAAAATAATAATAATAATAATAATAATAATAATAACAATAATAATAAAGGCTGGGGATGTAGCTTCATAGTAGAGAGCTTATCTAACATGTGTGGGGCCCTAAGTTCAATCCCCAGTAACACACACACACACACACACACACACACACACACACACACACACACGTAATAGGAAGATAAGAGGACTTTAAATCTTGAAAGCAGAAGATGTGAGAAGAAAATGATCAACAATGTCTGAATTTGGCAAGAAATACAGTTGAGTAAAAACTAGAAACCACAGAATTTTAGTGATCATAAGAAACCTATGGAACCTATGCAAAAAAAAAAAAAAGTTTCATGAAGTGATGACTAGGCCAAAGCCACATGGCAGTGGACTGAGGGGTAAATAGGAGTTGAGGACAGGAAGGCAAAGATCCAAAGATCAATATAAGAGACAGCAGAATTGGCCATGGAACCACCCAAAGTCAACTTAGCCAGTTACTTCCACTACCACCTCCAGGCAGGTGGCCATTCTTTCCTGTTAATGTATTTTTTTAGCTGGGCAGATTTGCAGAGCTATTACTACCCAGCCATTCAGGACGCTGAGGCAGGATTGCAAGTTGGAGACCAGCAGAGGCAACTTAGAGGCCCTATCACAAAATAAAATATGGATGTAACTCATTGGTAGAGTGCTTGCCTAGCATGTGTGAGGTCCTGGGTTCAATCCCCAATACTGGGGAAAAAAATAATTCTTCATAAGACATTTATGATATACATTACTCCAGAAACAAAGCTGGCCCTAGATAAAATCATCAAGTGGAACGAGACTATCTTTACTACACCTGCAGAATGGGTGTTTTAACCTCCTAAGGACCCTTTTCAGTAACAAAGATTTTTTTTTTAAATTAGAAAATAATGACCTATAAAAATACAATAGTTTTATCAATGCCTTTTACATAACCAGCAAAGGATTGAATTATTCAAAAGACACATGCATCAGGAATCATTGAATTATCAAGATTTTACACCATTTTTAAGAAAAAATGAATAGCCAGGCATGGTGGCACATGCCCATAATCCCAATTCTTGAGAGGCCAAGATAGAAGGATAGCAGGTTTGAGGCCAGCCTTAGCAACTCAGTGAGACCCTGTTTCAAAAATAAATAAATAAAAAGGGCTGGGGGTGTAGCTCAGAGGTAGAATGCCCCTGGGTTCAATCCCCAATAACAAAAAATAAAATAAAATTATAATTACAGATACAAAGCATACTGTGTGTTCCTTCAATTATTGTTATACCCTACAAGGTATGAATCACTATATTCATTTTGCAAATGAGAAATCCATAGCCCAGAGAGATGAAGTGCACAGGTCACAGTATGCTAAACTGCTGAAGCAAATAATGTCTAAATCTCAGAGGTTTCACACAATAAAAGTCTGTTTCCCCCTTTAGTCACTATCCACTGTAGCAGGTGGGGCTCTGCTCCATGAAGTCATTCAGAGATCCAGGACCCTCCCACTGGATAATCTACATCCAGCTGGCAGGTGAGGGAAGTGACTATGTGGAGTGTCCCCCCAAACAGCTTTAGAGGCAAGTGACAGACATAACTCTCACCTGTATTCTAGTGGCCGGAAACCACCAGTGTACAGAGGGCCAGCAAAGTTTAATGGTCAGCCAGGAAGAACAGGAGAAGCACCAATATGGACGCGCACAGCATTCTCTGCCACAGTAAATAACATGCTTGAGGGTGCCTAACTGTCCATGATGGAGCAAAGAAGCAAACCCAGCACTCTCCAATCGCTCTAGGGAGCCTTGCTATCCGGTTCTGCTTCTCACTTCATTTCTGAGTCCCAAATTTTAGAATTTCTCCAAATGACAAAGACAACAGATGGCTTATATTCCAAGGGTTCAATATTACTGTAGCATATATTGTGTGTGCATAAACATGAATGTTTTTTTCATCTATTATTTGTCTGCCCTACCATCTCCTTTTACAAATCAATGGTTTTAGCCTTTTGAGGGGCATGCACATAGCCAAAAAATTTAGGGGACCTTCCAAAGCCCAACCAAGCTAGGGATGCATGAAACCTGGGCTAAGAATTCTTCTCTGTAGCATCTTACTTTTGACTCTGTCTACTTGCTTTCAACTTTCTAGATGCTTCCCCCATGCTCCACTTGAGCCCTGATGACTGCCTGTGGCTCGCATCCCTTGTCCTTCTGCTTAGACTGCTCTTTTCCCACGAGGTCCACACAGCTCACTCCCTCAAGATCATAGTTTAGATGTCACCTTCTCAGGGACATCTCCTCAGCAACTCCTTCCCACTCTGCCCCCACCAGCATCCAAGCTTTGCTTTCTTGGATAGCACTTCTCACCTTCTCCTACACCATGCACTTTACATATCTCTGAGCTCGTAAGTTCTCCCTGCATTAAGATGCGAGCCCTGCGAGGGCAGAGATCTTTGTTTATTTTGCTCCTGTTCTACCCCGGGCACCTAGAGCAGTGCTTGGAATACTATGAATATTTTTTGAATGTGTGAATTGAGGGGCAACAAAGAAGTAAAACAGGCAAGGTGCACACAGATAGATGCATGCTACTGAAAATGTTCTTGCTCTGTCTGAAACTGGATATCATGAGTATCCATTTCACCACTGTGTTTCACAAACTACAGAAATATCCTACACTCTTATGTATATATCAAATGGTATAATGTTGCCTAATTTTAAAGTACTACAAGAGTTTCAAATCCAAGTTGAAATGGTATCTCTGCTCAGGTATACATTTCTGCGCATTTTCTTTTCTATATAAAATAGTCAGATGGTAAAAATTGAGCAAAAGAAAAAAGAAAAAGAAAAGAAACTGACATTTTCATTCCTTAACTAGTTAAAATTAAATTTTACTCACCTTTTTTCCTTAAATATATCTTAATAGGCCAAATGGAAAATTACTTCACATAATTATTTTTAAAATATATCATCATGCTCTGGTTTCACTTCAGATTGTATAAATCTTTCCCCCTTTTTAAAGCTATATCATGACCTTTCAAAAATACCATCTTATAGAAGTGAAACTAACCATTTTCTTTGAAAATATGTCCTAAGACTTAGGTACCTAGGAGCATTTTCTTCTAAGTTAGTCCTTCTGAAGATGTTTTTAAATACGATTCAATGATTTTTCTTCATCTTACTTAAAGTTAATATAAATTTCAGCTAAAACATTTAATTCCAAAATTCATATTTTTCAAATGCTTACTCTTATGCTCATCATTCATGACATAGGATTCAAATGTCAAAAGGCATTTGGAAAACTAAAACAGATGAGTGATACACCCCCAGATTAAGCAAATTAGGAAAGGCAGGGGTAGGAAGGAGGAAACAGAAGGGAGAGAAGGGGAATTTCAGGGAGAGAGGAAGGAGGAAAAGTAAGGAGATGGGTAGACAGCCTGTGAAAGAAAAGTGAGGAGCCACTGCCTGCACACATGGGTACATGCTGTGAATTGAAGTTTCACAGTCCTAGCTGGGCGTGCTACGGCATGCCTGAGCTTCCAGCTACTAAGGAAGCTGAAGCAGGAGTACTGCTGGTGCCCAGGAGCTCAGGGCCAGCCTGGTCAATACAGCAACACCCCATCTCTTTAAATGAAAAGGGGAAATATGAAATAAGTGCATCACACTTATAGTTAAAGAATTATACCAAATTACACTTGGGTGGTTTGAAAAAGTCGGATACTCAAATGGCTCTGTGAGAACGTTAGAGATTCCACTACACACATGATAAAGCTAATCATATTTCCTCGATATAAAATAAGAGCCTAACCATCTTCCAAATGTCTTCCTAATGAAAAGCAGGAGGGAGGGAATTGTTACCATCTATCTTCATTTGAAGAAAAAATAAAGGCATCTATATAAAAATGGAAACAAAGTACACTGAATCTAAATTAAAGCTGTTATCAATAATAGCTGTTGGACATTTTAAGCCACTTAACCATATCAAAAATATAAATGTGTTTCCAGTGACTCTATAGTCACAGAGTAAAATACTCAATACCCAACAAAACCAAACAAATTTGCCAAGGGAAACTGCAATGTACTAACATGTTATGGTCTTTTTTCAAAGGTCTATTCTTAGATGTAAAACAAACTCTCATTAATTAAAACCTTTGCTTAGAAACGCATTTTCTGAATAAGTAAAGCCTAACAAATCCAATATAAGTACAACACTGCACCCTGGAAACAGAAAGGAGCCCCAAGTCATTTGTAATCGTGATTTCATATAACCTTTCATCATCCCTACCATGGCAGCAAACACACAACCTTAAACTAAGTGAAAGCTTTCTAAATTTAGACACCTTCAAATAATGCATCTTAAGTTATATGTAAAGGTTTAGTAAATTATTTATTATGTCTCTTATCTTTAATAATGGGATATCATGTTTAACTTGCAATCAAAATGGAAAGAAAAAAGCTGTTATACCGTATATTACTGTACCCAGAGTCAGAGTTTCCAGTCTATATTTAGTTCACATTAAAATGGAAGCAAAGACGCAAACCAAGCTAAAAATAAAATGTTCTACAAAGATGCGAATTTTTTTAATGGATTGAAATCTAGCTTTATTTGGTCCCTTAAATGTCGACTGTATGTAGCAGCACCTTAACTTTGCTTTGCAAACCTAACTACAGTCTTCCATCCGCTAGAACAGAGATCAGCCAACATCAGCCCAGAGAACATATCTGTCAGCCATGTCTTGCTGGCCACCTGATTTTATATAATCAACATGTGAAGATTTTTACCTGATTAAATGGAGTCATAAAAAAGGAATAATAATATTATTTAAAACCTGAAAATTATAGGAAGTTCAAATTTCCATGTCCTTAAAGTTTTAGTGGAACACAGCCCTACTATGGCTGTTTTATACTACAGTGGCAGAGTTAAGCAATTTCTTTTCTTTTTCTTTATTAAGGTATACCTGAGAAATAAAAATTATAGATGTATATGACATTATATTTTGATATATGTACACATTGTAGATTGCTTAAATCAGGCTAGTTGGCATATCCATCACCTCACATACTTTTTGTGGTGAGAGCATTTAAGATCTACTCTCTTTGGGATTTTCAAGTACATAGTACATTATTAATTAAAATCACCATGCTATAGTTACAACAGAACTTGGCCTAAAATCCAGAATAAGTTCCAGAACTTATTCCTCCTTTAGCTGAAGCCTTTTGTCCAAAATCTCTTGACCCCTCTCTTCAGCCCTCTCCCTGGTAACCATCCTTCTCCAAGTTGAATAATTTTGACAGAGATCTTATGGCTTACAAAACTTAAAAAATTTACTACCTGGTCCTTTAAAGAAAAAATTGGCCAACTTCTGCCCTAGGTGAACATTGATTTTTCTTTGAGATATCTTCCTCTCCATCACTGATCAAAATAAAAATTTCTACTTCTTATATCATATTGAGTTTCTGAGCAATAAATCTGTCAGCATCACTCTATTCTCATTTCTTTCTTTCTTTCCTTTTTTTTTTTTTTTTTTTTTTTTTTTTTTTTTTTTTTTTTTTTTTTTTTTTTTTTTTTTGCAGTACTGGAGATTGAACCCAGGGCATTCTACCTCCAAGCTACACCCTCAGCCCTATTTTTTATTCTTTAGTTTGAAACGGGGTCTCACCAAGTAGCTGAGGCTGGCCGCGAACCTGGGTCCTCCAGTCTCAGACTCCCAAGTACTGGGATTACAAGCATGTTCCACCACTCCTGACTAGTCTCATTTCTTAACACAGCATTTCTTGCTGGGTTTCTGTTTCTAATACTTTTGGATCATTACCCAATTAAAATGTTTCCATTGAAAACTGTAGCTAAAAGTTTTGTTTGTTTGTTTATTTTGCTTTGTGGTCCTAAGGATTGAACCCAGGAGCATTCCACCTCTCAGATACATCCCCAGTCCTATTTTATTTTGAAACAGGGTCTAAGTTGCTGAGGGCCTCACTAAGTTGTTGAGGCTAGCTGGGAACCTGCATTCCTCCTGTCTCAGCCTCCCAAGTACTGAGATTGCAGGTATGCACCACCATGTCCAACCCTATTTTTATTTTTGAAACAGGATCTCACTAAGTTACCAAGGACCTCACTAAGTCGCTGAACCTTGCCTGGAACCTGCAATCCTCCTAGTTCAGCCTCCTAAGTACTGGGATTACAAGTGTATGCCATCACACCCAGCTACAGGTTTTAAATAGTATTTTCCAACTACTCTATTTTGGTTTTAAACACTGGATGCAAACCATCAAGAAATACTAATGTGCTGTCAACTATGATTTGAAAACATTGAGCAAGTCTTCTCTAGTCTATCTAGGGTTTGTGGTTAAAAAAAAAAAAAGTTTTAATTGCATAAATTACATCATAAAGCAGAGAAAAACACAAATCAATATTTTCACATATTGCCTTAGCATAAAAGTACAGATGTTTATTTATACATCCTTCATATTAAATTAAAACCAGTTACTAATTGAAGAATCTACTCATTATTCTTTTCCTACTGGACTTAAAGAAATGTCTTAATCCAGATGTAATATTGTCACAAAGTTCTGAATACCCTTCCGGGGTTTAGGTTTTCTCTATATTTATAGATTTATTTATGGCCATTCAAAATTAACTATAAGAATACATAAAATGTCAAAAAAAATTACAACACAAACACAATCAGGAGCTATTTCTGATATACGAAACTTTGTGATCGTAGCCGGGATGACTCAATGGCTGAAAAAGCCACTGAGATAGTTTCCATTTGTTTATACCATTTGATTTATGACTGTTGAACAATCCTAACCTGAAAGCTAACCATGATTCCTCTGGCTATTCCTGCAAAATGAAAGGTTATAGTATAAATGGGCCAACAAAAAGGATACAAAGCCTTCTTCACATTCATGTTCAAAACCAAACTTGTGTGAGTTTGCAATTAGTGATTTTTCAAAATGTCTCACTCTCAGTATATACCTGTGAAATTCTCTACCCCAGTACTAATGTAAAATTCACAAACTCAGGAATGTTAGAGAAGGGTAAAGAGGAGGAAGAGATAAGAGGAATGCTACTACTCCCACATCAACACCACTTTCACTTTGGTATGACTTTTTTACTTTGGGAAATTAAATCTATTAAATTATCTGAAGTTCCATTCAGCCGAAACAAGGCAAAGAAAAAAAAACTGAAGAAAAAGAAAAAAAAAAAAACAGAGAAAGAGAAAAATAGAACAGTGTGACATACAAAAAAATCGGGGAGGGGGGATAGAAAATGAGAAGGGAACAAATAGTATATAATAAGGGTTATGACAAGGGCACTAAGATATACATGAAGATTTTATCAAACACTAATTTTCTTTTTTTGTTTTGTTTTGTTTTATTTGTTGTCTTTGTTTTTGTGGTACTAGGGACTGAACCCAAGGACATTCTACCTCTGAGCTACATCCCCAGTCCTATTTTATTTTTATTTATTTTTATTTTGAAACAGGGTCTTGCTAGGTTGATGAGTCTCACTATTTCCAAGACTGTCCTTAAATCTTCAATCTTCCTGTCTCAGCCTCCCAAGTACAGGGATTACAGACGTGTGTCACCACACCTGCTTAAACACTAAGTTTCAAAGCATAACAGTCCTATTCTTTACTTTAGAAAGTCAACATTTCTACTAAAAAAAAAAAACAAAGCTAAAACAATCTTAATTTCCTTCCACAGAGAAATGGTTACATAAATGATGATGTACCATGTTAAGCTGAACCATATGAAATTTTATATGTCTGACCAATTTTAACCTGCTGATAGAGCAATTTGATATAGCTCAATCTAATATACTTAGATATACTACCATCATTAAAAACAATGAGGTAGATGTATATATGCCATTAGAGAAATAATTTCCTTTTCATCTCTCCATATCAAATACAATGTTTAACAGAGTGTGGTAGCACATGCCTGTAATCCCAGTACTTGGGAAGCTGAGACAGGAGAATCACAGGTTCAAGGCCAGCTTCAGCAATTTAGTGAGACTTGTTTCAAAATAAAAAGGGCTGGGGTGTAGCTCAGAGATACAAGGTCCCTAGGATCGATCTCCAGTACAACACCAAAATATGATGTTTATAGAATGTTCTGTTAGTATTTTAAGATATATATATCCAGATATATAGTATAAAAAGAAATGTGTGTATAAATATTCATATATAAGTATATCTATATATTAAACTTTATATATACTTACATGTATATTATAAACACATACATGTATATCTATATCTATATATATGTAATACATGCACACTTGTATATACATAGAAATTTTCCGGAAGCACACCAAGAAAATGTCATCAATATGTCACAGTATAGAGCACTTGCCTAGTATAGACAAGACCCTAGATTCAAAAAAAAAAAGAAAGAAGTGTCACAAATAACTGAGAGGGAGACCAGAGGTGTGAAGTGAGAGGAAGATGACTCTTCATTGGATAATCTCCCATCACCCTGTAGTCGCTAGTGCTGTTTCAATGTCTTATATGCATGTATTACTTTTTCAATTAACGAATACAATAAGTAACAATGTGATTTAAAACATTGCAACAATGCAACAAAGAGCACTTCAAATAGGGTAATTAAGTTAATGGCCTTTTTTCACGGTAAACCTAAACTGGCTACCAAGCAACTTTATGATCCTAAGGATTTCCATGGGAACTAAAATTACTACCACGTATGTTTTAACAATAATATTCATATATATGAAGCATTTTATGTATGTGTGTAACATGTAGACACAATCATTGATTTAAGAAATACTTTTTCCTTTATGTACAACATACTCTGCTGTAGGCCCTATGTACACATAGGTGCTATGTAAAGAAAGAGCATATTTAAGCATGTGTATATGTGTGCGGCTAGATGTATGTGTATGTGTCAGGACTGAAGCCACCAACAATAATCTCAACTTGTGAGACCTAGTGGTCCTTTTGTGCATCCTCTGGATATATAAACAAGAACTGCTAGCATTGTCTTAACCACTGGGCTTTGAGCTAGACCTAAGGCCTGCTCTCCTCCAGGCTCTCTCATCTCACACACCTGTGGAGGGGATCCAGCAAGAATCGTTTTTTGTTTTGCTTCGTTTTGTTTTGTCTTGTTTTTTCTAAAGATCTTTCCCTTAATTCTTATCTGGATTAGAATTAAAGACTGGGCACCATGAGTTCAATTTAGCAGTTGTCATGCTATAAATGCCCCTTACTTTCCTTACCTTCTTTCCTGAGAATCAGTATATATGAAAAGAGACATAAATGATGAAGTTTATGGCATGTGTAAAGAGTCTGGAGTGAGCCGGGCGTGGTGGCGCAGCACGCTTGTAATCCCAGCATTTGGGAGGCTGAGACCGGAGGATCCACGTTCGAGGCCAGCCTCAGCTACCTAGTGAGGCCCTCCGCAACTTAGTGAGACCCTGTTTCCAAATAAAGAATAAAAAATAGGGCTGGGGGTATAGCTCAGAGGTAGAATGCCCCTGAGTTCAATCCCCAGTACTGCCAAAAAAAAAAAAAAAGAGTCTGGAGTGTGGGGAGTTGGATGTGAGGCTGAGGCTCACTGGTATCAGTAATCTAAAGCCTTGATCTCAGGGGTTCATGCAAGAAAATATTAATGAACATATTGAACCCTATCATATGAGCAAGTATAAAACACAGAATTTCTGTAAGTAATCTTTTGAAATTAAGCAATATTTTATTCAATGATCAATAAGTATCTGCAATCATGGCAAAATATGCTAAGTATTTTTATTAGAAAGTCAAAATAGAAAACCAAAAATAAATACTAAATACTTTAGTCTTTATAAATATGCTTTATACCAGCCAGTCATGGTGGTGCACACTTGTAATCCCAGTACTTAGGAGGCTGAGACCAAGGCGAGCCTCAGCTACTTAGTGAGGCTTTTCGAAACTTAGTGAGACCCTGTTTCAAAATAAAGAATAAAAAATAGGACTGGGGGTGTAGCTTGGAGGGAGAATACCCCTGGGTTCAGTCTCGCCAAAAAAAAAAAAAAAAAATGCTTTATACCACAAACCATCGATAATATCAAATTAAAGAATATAATCTTAGCTATTACCACAAGTTCATGAAACCTGCAGATTTTTGTGCTGCTAACAATAAATGTGTTTGACTTTATTTACTCCATTCAATTTAAATCTTCTAATATTCTTTCAAACAGTATAATTTCTACTAGTTAATCTTGATATAAGTATGCAGGGAGTTTTGACCATTTTAGGTAAATGTATAACATCATTTTTAAAAACTGCCATTTTACCTATGATTAACCCAGAATTGTGAACTTATTCTTTTAAGATTTCAAATGTTCAAATACTGTTAGGAAAGTCCCTATCATGTGTTTAGCCTTAATCTTCTAAACATACATTAAAGTCAAAATCATTAATTTATTAATGATTAATAAATTATTAATTTATTACAAGTGCTATAAGCCAAAAAGTCCCTATTAAAAGTTCAAAATGTGCACTTAAACAAAACGCCCAAAGCAATTCTTGACTCCTTTGTAAGTGCACCTTAACAGCTGTGTGTACTTCCACATATTTATCTTAGAAAATAAGGAGACAGCTAAGATAAACACTAATCCACAGGCATACAATAAAAATTCTATTTCCATATAGGAGTCTGTTGACCTTAGGAAACCTAGAAGCTGTAGAATGAATTAACTCTTGTAATTTAGTTTTTAAAGAGGGTACCCAAGCCTAGTGATTTTATGGGTTCCCTTTTCAAATTCTTTGGGAAAGTCCCCACAGACAACAGGCTCTCCATATCAAGATTTGTAAACTAAGACAAACACTAGCTTATATAAGCAATTCTTTCATACCCATAAGATTTACTTTGGGTATGCTCATGGCCACTCTACGACTCATCTTTGAAACCTCACAGGCCGCCAGCACAAGCTCCATAAACAGGAGTAACACAACTTCCTAACCTCCATATAACATCAAGAGGCAACTTTTTATTATGACAAAAACAAAACAAAAACGTGGATGTGTGGTCTGCACTGTGCACTTAGGGGGCACCCGCGACAGGAAAGCCTGGCCAGCCTTTTGCTCTGCACAAGGTGAGCACTTGAATAGTGAGCACCATTACTCCTGGCGCCTCCCCACGGCTTCTCTGTCCCAGACCGCAGCAGGAGGCAAACTCGTTGCCAGGTGTCACCTCCAAACAACCCTCTCAGAGAGGAGCAGCCTGTTGCCCAAGGAAAGGAAGGTAGGGGGTTCAGCTGTGGCAGCACGGCCTGTACACACGCGCACAAACTACCAGACCAAGGCATGGCAGAGAAGAAAAAAAAAAACCAAAACACTCCTTTTAACTTCCCCAACTGGGAACTCGCAACCGCGCTGCGGCATTTTCCCACGCTCCCGCCGAGCCGCTGGTCCCTGGCTGCTCCGCGGGTGCCAGCTAAGGTCTCCTAGCCCACCCCGAGGCTCCGCGCGCTGGTCGGGAATCCAGCTCCGCAGCGCCCAGGTCCGGTCCCGGCCCCGCCCCCGAGCTCAGGCCCCGCCCCCAACCCAGGCCCCGCCCCCTCCGGGATCCGGGCGCGCTCCCTGCGCCCCCCCTCCGCACCCTCCCTCCACCTCCCCGCCCTGAGCCTCCGGCTCTCCGCGCCTCACCTTGGTCCGGAGCTGCCCCGAGGTGGACACTTTGCGGATCAGTTTCTGGGGTCCCTCTTGCTCCGCCTCGCTGTCGGACGAATCCTCTCCGGGACCCGCAGAAGCAGCGGCCGGAGTGACCGCGGCCCCGGCGGCCGCTCCTCCCGCGGCGCCCGGAGGGTTGTGCTGGCCGCCGGCCCCGGCCATCCTCTCGGATTCCTGCGGGGACACAACACCGCCCGGCGAGGGCGGCGGCGGCGGTCAGCGGGTGGGCTCTGCCCTTGCTGGGCCCGGAACCCCGCACCCTGCTGCCGCCAAACCCCGCTCCCCAGCCACCCGCGCTCGGGAAGGGTCGCCGAGGTCCGGACGCCCTGCAGGCTCGGACCCACCAGGATTCTCGGCGGGTTCCCGCTGGAACCGCGGCCGCGCGGTGAGGCGCTGGGGACACAGACCTCTGCCCGCCTGGGACTCCTGCGTACCCAGCCTCGGGATGCTCTGGGGTTTCTGACCCAGGATATGACCAGTGGAAGTTGACAGGATCGGATGACCTGGAGGTCGTCGGTGATCCCTCCCTGGATTCTGGGCAGCAGGAGCCAGAACGGCTCCCGAGAAAGAAAGGGACCTGGAGCTTTCTCCAGACTCCCCAGGTGACACCCCGCCACCTCCTGGACCCCAAGTTTCTCCAGACACTTGGGCCCTGTTGCACGATTCCAGCTGAATAAAAAAGTCTCCTCTTGCATGCGAGATGATTGAGCGGTGCCCCTCGTTGGTCTCACGATCCCCGCGCCACTCCCCGCACTATACCTCTCCCACCTCCTCCTAGGAGTTAGGGTCCTGTCAGCTCCCGGGATCCGCGGCGTTTAGTTTCTGGCCCATCCCCATCCCCATCCGGCGCACACGGAAGAGAAGAGCATTTTCCGGGAGGTTCAGCTCCGCTCTGAGAACTTTTCGTTCAGAAAGAGCGATCCCCTTTGGCTAACAGGAAACTGGGAAGGGCGTGGAGAGAGCGCAGAAACAAGAGAGGACACGCAGGCCCAAGACGACAGAATGCTAAATAAATGTCTAAGCTGAAGCGCTAACCGACACTGTCTGGAAGAAAACAATACATTGGAGCTATGCGAATGCCAACACACACACACACACACACACACACACACACACACACACACACACACAAAACCAAAAAAAAAAAAAATCACTGGAAGTCCTGGGAGAGCCACTCCCTAGCTCGGACAAGAGCAGGAGGAAATGGGATCAACAGGCTGTAGTCACCGCTCAGGACTCTTCCCTTTCAAGCTCGTTTGTAGGCGCTTGGAAATTTCAGCCCTCTCATAGGTAGTGCACGCTCAATATCAAAGAACATTGCGGATGTGGGACCGCTAAGGAAAAAGATACTGAAATACAGATTTCTCTTGTCATGCAAAGAGAACTCCAAACTTGTGTTAACTCTATTTTTTAATAGGGGTAAAAAGTCCCTTGCCAGACTGTGGGGGCTCTGCACCTGGATAAAGTATTCAATCTCTTAGGCATGTCCTTGCCCTTCAGTACTATTCCTTTCCTGTTTTTTTCAATTGACTTGACCTTTAAGATTCCTCCAAACTAAGATTCTGGGTTTTTGTTTCCCCTAATTGCAATCTTACTCTCAACAATAATTTGACTTTTGTGTTAGGTCTGATAATTCTAAGGGGTTTTAAGAAACAGTATGCAAATCCCAATGCTGTAGTTTACACTGTAGATTAGCTTCATTGAAATATAAAATGAGTGGATTAGTTTAAATCCTCTAAGAGATTGCTGCCATGTGTTGCTAACACAGATCCAGGCCTGGTAGAGCACCCCTGTAATCCCAATACTTGGGAGGCTGAGACAGGAGGATCGCAGGTTCCAGGCCAGCCTCAGCAAGCAGTGAGCCTCACCAAACTAGTGAGACCCCGTTTCAAAATAAAAATTTTAAAGCTGGGCATGGTGGCGCACACTTGTAATCCTAGCATTTGGGAGGCTGAGACCAGAAGATCCGGGTTCAAGGCCAGCCTCAGCTACCTAGTGAGACACTCCGCAACTTAGTGAGACCCTGTTTCAAAATAAAGAATAAAAAATAGGGCTGGGGGTATAGCTCGGAGGTAGAATGCCCCTGAGTTCAATCCCTAGTACCGCAAAAAAAAAGAAAGAAAGAAAAATAGAAAATTTAAAAATAGGGTTCAGGGTGTAGCTCAGAGATAGAATACCCCTGAGTTCAATCTCCAGGACCAAAAAAAAAGTAATGCTAACACAGGTAACTTATCTAGCTTCAGTTATCTTCTTTAGGAAAGGAAGGAGTCAGGAAAAAAAAAGAAAGAAAGAAAAATAGAAAATTTAAAAATAGGGTTCAGGGTGTAGCTCAGAGATAGAATACCCCTGAGTTCAATCTCCAGGACCAAAAAAAAAAAAGTAATGCTAACACAGGTAACTTATCTAGCTTCAGTTATCTTCTTTAGGAAAGGAAGGAGTCAGGCAAAATGAATTTTAAGAGTTACTCTGACCATATAACTATGTAATTCTATACTAAAAGAACATGTTGCTAGGAATTCAAAAGAAAAATAACTAAAATTATGGCCTTTATTCCCTCCCATTTGGCCATTTGGTCACTGATAAATCTATGACTTGACAATGTAGACAAAGACATCTGGCAAAGCATCTTTTGAAAGAATAAACTTAATTCAGTCTTCTCATTTAATATAAAGAGGTTGAGGCACAAAAGCACAAACAGACCAAAGTTAAAATCATCAGATTCTAATGTTCTATTCATTTTACAATACTAAATAACAAAAATCAGTTTGTCTGCTATCATATACTTCTATTCGTACTTTTTGCTTTCAAGTTGTATATAGCAACATTTTCCAGAAGCCAGGCAAGAAATGGTTAAACAAAAAGCACTGTCTAATGCCCAAACCAATTCTGTGATCCAAAGAAGACTATGGATTATGTATCTCCTTCTTTGATTCAAATACTGATTACTCAGAGATACTTTATAACAGTTTCACATCCAGGAGCTGGGCAATTAATACCTTAAACTAAAGGCATTCCTTACTTACAAAGATTGAACCTCTCAGCTAGCTCTGCTCTTCAAAGACATGTAACAAGTTCCAAAACTTGGTTGATACTTTGAAATCAATGCTGGTCTCAGCCTGCTCATGCTAAATAAATGACTGCTGCCTTATAATTTCTTTAGCATATAGAAAACTCAGGATGAAAATACTGTATAGGCAAATGAAGGAATGCTACCTCACTTCCCATAAAAGGCAGTTCATGAGAAAAATACCTGCAAAATACTTCACCTCTCTTAAAAATATTATATATAGTACTGTCAAGATCTCAATATTTTCAACAATTTTAATGTAGCTCAAAACAGCAATTGAAACAAATTTCAAATATGTGGTATATTATCATATATTTGATTTATAAGATTTCTTTGAACTTTTTCTTACTTGGTGTTTCAGATTTTCAAACAATTCCTTGGATGCTTTTTATATATTTCTTTTATTATTGTTACTTTGAGATCTCTCTTTGGAACATAATATATCACAAACATGCTTAAAAATGTGGACATAAGCTGTGTAGGCACTGCATCCAGGATGAAATGGAATTAAGTAGCCCATATGGTTTCTATTCAATAAGGTTTCCTGCCCCATTTAAATATATACAAACAAACACACACACACACACACACACACACACACACACACACACATATATGATGCATAAGTCACAGTCAGATATGCTGATACCAACTTTATGAATATTAGTATATTACTATCTACAGAGGTATTTTGAATTATATTCTTATCTATCAGTAATCATAACAAAATTGGATTAATATCCATATACAACTTTACAACTTTTGAATCCCGTATGTTCTGTAGTTTTATATTAAATAGTATAACATAAATAGGAAGAATGCTACATTTCATATGCTGAAGAACTCAAGTAGGCACTGTAAAAGCAGTCATATTCTAGGACTCCCATTTCTAATCAGAAACCATGTGGCAGTCAAAGAACATTGCAGGTTGAACAACTGCAGGCCTAGGAGACTGCTCTCACTAAAACTTCAGAACAATTTCCATAGTAAACTATTTCTTACATATTTAGAATGTAATATTCAAATTTTTACCTTATTAAAATTTCCACAGTTGTGGCCAAATGAACAAGATTTGCGATCAATCATGACTTCAATTGCACATACATATGATCACCCTTGAACTTGAGGCTAAAATCTTTCATTATCTAGACATGATGTAAAACTATATTTATACCTATCATTTATAGTTTGGCCCTATTTCCTTTGTAACCCTTCCCTTCCTAATTTTTAAGCAATTCTGGGTAGTTTTACAAGAGCTAACTGGAATAAAAATCATTTGGAAATTTAAAAAAATTAGTAAGCAAGTGTATTCTAGCATTCCTCCACTAAAAGCTACTTTGTAAATACTCCCATATTTTCTCCTTTTAGCCAGAACTCTAACTACCTATCCCCTCCCACCCAAGTTATTATTGCCTGAGTAAGGATTGCTTAGCTAAGTATCTTCCTACCCACCACCAAAATACTTTTTAATTGATTATAAATTTAGGTAATTCCTTTATTTCCACTGAGGCTTAATTATGTTCCAAAGCTGGCATTTAAAGAAAATACACAGAAACTTAAATGCTAACAATTGTTGTCTTTAGGCCTAACACCCTAACCAGAGTAGTAATAAAACTAATAGTTTATTTAAATGCTCCCATTTAGTTAAATACCTTCATTTCACCACAAACACAAAGAATGTCATGAACTGCCTGTCAGATCCAGATATGATTGCGTTTTAGACAAGATGTATTGCTCTGGGCCAGGGTATATAGCCCAGAGGTAGAGCCCTTGCCTAGCAAGTGGGAGGCCCTGGGGAAGAAGGAAGAGAAGAAGGAGGAGGAGGAGAGGGAGGGAGGAAGGAAGGAAGGAAGAAGAAATAAAGAAGTACTGCTCTTATCTTTGCAATTAGCCAGCATCCATTCCTGCAAGTTCATTTACTTTTCTACCAGAATAGTAGATTAATACCATCATGTGTTAGGTACCATCAAAAAAGAATACAAGCCAGGTGTGGTAGAGCATGTCTGTAATCTCAGTACTTGAGGACGATCACAGGTTTGAGGACAGTCTCAGCAACAAAGAGAGACTTTCAGCTATCTAGGGTGACCCTGTTTCAAAACACACACACAAAAAAATTTTTTTTAAGGGAAGCTGGGGGTATAGCTCAGAGGTAGAATGTCTCTAGGTTCAATCCCCAGCACAACCAAAAAATTTTAAAAAAAGCAAGGAGCCAAGTGTGGTGGCCCACGCTTGTAATCCCAGTACTTAGGAGGCTGAGACAGGAGGATGGAAGGTTTGTGGCCAGCCTCAGATACTTAGTGAGGCTCTCCACAACTTAATGAGACCTTGTTTCAAAATAAAGAATAAAAATTAGAGCTGGGGATGTAGAATGCCCCTGGGTTCAATCCCCAGTACCGCAAAAAAAAAAAAAAAAAAAAAAAAAGGATCTGTGTAATATTACTATCACTCATTCAACACTGAATATTCCTTTTTAAAATATAAATGAGCATACTTTTATGGTAAAGTACAGTTACCTTTATTTGAATTTAAGAAGTGGATCTTTAAATAACTTAAAAATGTAATCCAAGTGAAAGCTGGTATTCATAATCTGATGTCTTTAAGGGTCCACAGATTTGTCTTCAGGAAATCTGTGATTCCCTTGAAATTGTACTAAAATGCAAGTGTTTTGGAGAGGGGGGGCATAAGATTACATCCAGTTAGTGATGCTGCAGTCATCTTAGTTTGTGTAAGCACACTCTGTGATGTTCACACAATGACAAAACCTCCAACACACTTCTCAGAATTCGTCCCATTGTTAAGTGTCCATATGTTATATAGGTGCATTTTAAAGGAGAGTCTACAGCTTTGATCAGACTCTTAGAAAGATCATGTCCAAAGATCAAAAATCCAATTTTGATGGATTTTGTGTTCCTTCAAAACATAGGTAGATTGATCAGATATTTCCCCCTTTGCTCCACAAGTCTGAAATATTTAACATTTAAATCCTTTTTCCCCTAATGCATTCCTCTTTCTTTCTTGTATATGCCACTTTTTAGTAATTTGAATAACTTGCCTTTCTTAATAACTTAAAATGAGAATCTCTTTATTAGTTCTAAAACAGATTTTTGTGATCATTACACACGAGATCACAGGGTTTCAAATAAAATCACTTGCCAGAAATACCATTTTATGCCCACATTTAAACTCATCAGAATATATTTTTGTACTATCTGCATGTAAAACATTAACATATATGAAACAAGATATTCTGTGTAGTTAAGAATTTAAGCCAGGTGTGGTGGCACATGCTTGTAATCCCAGGACTTGGGAGGCTGAGACAGGAGGATTGTGGGTTCATGGCTAGCCTCAGCTACTTAGTGAAGCCCTCTGCAACTTAGTGAGACCCTGTTTCAAAACAAAGAATAAAAAATAGTGCTGGAGGTGTAGCTCAGAGGTAGAATGCTCCTGGGATCAACTGCCAGTACCGAAAAAAAAAAAAGAAAGAAAGAATATAAGCTTTCTGAGGACAAGATTTGTGTTTGTGTTGTTAATTGCTATGGGGTAGATCCAGTACATAATAGGTGCTGGGTAAAAATATCTGCTGAGCAACTAAACAAGCCTTCAATGATTAAAGAAAATCAACCTAATTTTTTTAAAAAGAGTTCTGCATTTTGGATGAAGTGCCACAGTTCATTCACACATTTTTGTCCAGGCCCTAGTTTTAAAGGTGAGACTGCTACTGAATATTTTCTGTGGAAAGTAAGTGAGCCTTTTTTGTTCTTGTCACTTCTGAGAAGCAAAGGGGACCAGGAGGTTGAGCACACCTATAATCTCAGCTATTCTGGAGGCCAAGGCAGTAGGACTTCCAAGTTTGAGACCAATCTGGGCAATAAAACTAGGCTGGGGGTGTAGCTCCGTTCAATTTCCAGTACCAAAAAACAAAATAAAGGTAGGGGGACTCTAATTTTCTAGGCACAAAGTAGTTCCTGCAGCAACATTCTTGAAAAAACACTACATATAACCAGGGATTTCCCATTAAGATAGGTGTGGGTTTAAAGTATTCAGGTTCAAAAAGGATCTCATATAGGAAGCTGGGCGTGGTGGCGCACGCTTGTAATCCCAGCATTCGGGAGGCTGAGACCAGAGGATCCGGGTTCGCGGCCAGCCTCAGCTACCTAGTGAGGCACTCCGCAACTTAGTGAGACTCGGTTTCAAAATAAAGAATAAAAAATAGGGCTGGGGGTATGGCTCGGAGGTAGAACGCCCCTGAGTTCAATCCCCAGTACCGCAAAAAAAAAAAAAAAAAAAAAAGGATCTCATATAGGAAAGTTTAAGAGTAAAACGGGTCACTGGATTTAATTCTCAATGATCTTTGACTTAAAATTCAAAATTGAATTGTATTTTTTAATTTCAAGAATAACTTACTCCCCAGTGATAATCACAATAGAACACATATGAGCAGATGGACAATCTAACACCATGTTCGAATTCACAAAAGCAAAAACAGCTGCAGATGCAGATGGATCAGAGTCGAAGGACACTTCTGAAAGGTCAGGACACAGGAGGCAGTGAAACATACACTGGACACAGTCGCTGGAGCGTACGTATTAGAAAAGAAAAAGGAGAAGCAACCCTGGCACCTGACCTGTAAGCTCTCAAGAAGCAGGGAGCCGGCTTCAGCAAACTCACAGAGTCAGTCGCTGGGAAAACAGCATCCGAACTTGAAGTCCGCAACACAGATAGACGGGGCCAGAAATATCGGTCCGGGCTTTTCAGACCAATTCAGAATGTCAACCCATTCAGGGCGTGGAGTACCAAAATTCGATGCCAGGAGAAAAGCAGCCCACACCAGATTACAGAGGTTGAGTGGGGCAGGGATTCTTGGTGAGACGGTTTTGACTGTTTGAGTTGGAAGAAATAAGTTGAAGGAGTTTTTTGGGGGTTTTTTTTGGGGGGGGTTCTAATAAATCTCGCTCTTCTTTCTTATCCAGGCACACACAAGACATGCACACACTACTCTCGGCCCCTAAAATTACTCGACTTCCTCGTAGCTCGTACAGCGAAATTCCAGGCGAAAGCCAAGTTAGCTTCTCGCTTCATCCTGGGTTAAAACCCCTTGACCCCAGGAAAAGCCCGGGGCAGAAGCAGCTGACCCGAGTCGGAGGCGTGGTTCCGGGCTCCGCGCCGCGACCTGCCTCCCCAGGCAGCGGTCTCAGGAACCTGCGCGCCCAGGTGACTGCCAGGGCGCGGTCTCCCGAGGGAAGACCCATCTCGCCCCAGCCCCGCACGCTGACCGCGCAGACTTGGTCTCTCTCCTCCCTCTGCCTACACTCCACGCTGGACAATCCAGTGAAAAGTTGTAAAGTCGATGGAACACGAAAACGGTCCTCTAAGGACCGTCGCCAGCGGGTGGCTAGCGGCCCCTCGGAGAGAGCCGCAGCCGGCGGGACAAAGGCGCTCCGGGCGGCGCGCGAGGAGGAGCCCTGGCGGCGGAGGAAGCGCTGCCCCGGCTGGGAAGCAGCTGGGGACCTCATCCCGGGCCATTTCCTGAACGGAACCCGGCCCGGGTGTGGGGACAGAGGAGGAGCGGGCGGGGGTGGGCGCGGGCGCGGTACCCACCGGTTCCTCCCAGGCCGGGCTGCGGGCGCCAGGCGCGGGGCGCACGTGCTGCGGCTCCATCGCGCCGGTAGCGCCCGCGGGCCACCCGGGCGCGGGGACCCGGACCCCCGCCGGGGCCGCTGGATGCGATTCCTTCGCCGCGGTCCCTCGCGGCCGCCGCCGCCGCCGCCCCGGCTCCCGCCCGGGGCCAGCCACCAGCCCTGCCGCCGTCGCCGGCTTCCGCCGCGCCGCGCTCTCCCGCCCCCGCGCCGGTCCCTTCCTCCTCCGCTGCGCCTCCTTCTCCTCGGTCCCGCTCCCTCGCGCGGCTCCCAGCGCTCGGCTCCCCGCCGCTGCCGCCGCCGCCGCCGCCGCCGCCTCCCACGGCCGCAGAATCCGCCCCTCGCTCCTTCCTCCGCCTCCGGCTCCCTCCCCTTTTCCTCCCGCTTCCCGCCCCTCCCCCCGCCGCCCCCCGCTCCCGGCGGACAGCCCGGGACGCACGTGACCCCCCTGGCAGGCCTTATAAGGCGCGGAACCGAAAGCGGCCGCCGGGTGGTCACGGGCACCGAGCGGAGAAGGAGCAGCCTCCCCGGGGGCCGGGCGCGCGGGGAGCGGCGGGGAAGCCCGGGCCCGGCGGCCGCCGCGCTGGAGACCCGAGCGGGGTGGCCGCGAGTCCCCGAGGACGCCGGCCAGCGCCCCTCTCCCTCTCTCCCGGGGCTGCCCGCGCCTCTGTCCAAAAGCTAGCTGTCGGCGCCTCCTTGCCTCTGGGTGCTGAGGCTGGAGCGAAATCGCACTGGACAGTGTCCGGCTTCAGCAGAACCAGGCAGAACCGGCGATGCCGGCGACGGTTCCTCCTTTGTGATGTTAAGACGACTACAGATGGGTTACCATCTGCAAGAGAGGTTAAGCTGGTGGGAATGCTGCTTTTATTCGTTTTTAATGATGAACAGTTTCTTGGAGTTAAAGCCGGCTAAGGAGTCCATCTGCCCCGCAATTTTAGCACTACATTCAAATTAGGGACAGGGGCAGGCTCCCCTGCTAGTGCTAAGTAGCTAGTCACCTCCTCCTGTCCTTTACAAACAAAACGTTACAGATAGTGACTCGGATCCTCTAGGCACAGAAGACAGTTCCAGTCCAAGAGTGACTGACTTGACAATAGGTCGTTTCCTCTCCTGAACTTTCAGCACCCTGTTGGATCAGCATCTTCTCACCGCCCTTAATCAGGTCAAATGCATTCACACATTTTTAATACAGAAAAATAAAAAACACGTGGTTCAGTCCCTAAGTCATTCTTCAAAACTCTGCAAGCCAATTGCTGTGCCTGCCATTCTACTGAGACTACATTGGCAAAGGTCATCTCATGGCTTTGAAGATTTCCTAAACCATTGGATGTTCTCCTATCTTCTTACTTGGCTATCTGCAGCATTTGTCATTGTAGACTAATTGTATCCTTGAGTTTGTCATTTTTGTTGACTCCTTGGGGCTTGGGTCTCCATGTTGTCTGACCATTTCTTGCTCAGCCAGAAATGTAGGTGTCGAGGTGCCAAAACATTCTGCCCTTGGTCTGTTTCTAATGCTGCCCAGACAGCAATGGTCTATCAGACCCTCTCCTTCCTTGATTTCAACTACCAATCATGGTTGATAACTCATAAATTTCCATCCCTACCCTAGATCTCCAGTTCTGCAAAGCCAACTGTTTGTTTGGAAAGGGTGGGGTTATGGGGATTGAACCTAGTGGCATTTTACCTCCCAGTTACATCACCAGCCCTATTTTAGGTTTATTTTGAAGCAGGGTCTTGCTAGATTGAAGAGAGTCTCACTACTTGCTGAGACTTTGCTCTAACCGAGGATCCTCCTGTCTCAGCCTCCCAAGTACTGGGATTACAGTTGTGCACCATACTGCCGGGACTGCAAAGTCAACAACTTTTTTTTTTTTTTTTTTTTTTTCAGTACTGGGAATTGAACTCAGGGGCATTCTACCTCCGAGCTATACCCCCAGCCCTATTTTTTATTCTTTATTTTGAAACAGGGTCTCAGTGAGTTGTGGAGTGCCTCACTAGGTAGCTGAGGCTGGCCGCGAACCCGGATCCTCTGGTCTCAGCCTCCCAAATGCGTGTACCACCATGACCGGCTAAAGTTAACAACTTCTTATAAGAGATCCCTACCCAGATGTCACCCAGTCCCTAACCTCAGCCTGACTACAACAGAAGCAAACTTTCCTGACAGCTGGCTTTTCTCTCTAGTCTCATTGTTAGTAAAGGTCAACACAGTTCACTTAGTTGCACAAAAGAAAAACCTGAAAATTATCCCAAGTCCCTTCTTCTTTGTCCCACTGATCCACCTTTCCCATAGTTCTTGTCTGTCACCTTCCCTTCATTTCACTGCCCTTACCTGGTTTCCAGTCGCTTGTTTCAAGCCTTTGAAATTTTGTACTACTTTCCTTATTAGTCTTGCTCCTCTAAGCTAGTTGTACCTCTGTCCCTTTGTCTCTCACAGTGACCTAAGTACGCCTTCTAAAGTACAAACTTGGGTGAAGCATTCCGGGATAAACCCTGCCAGTGGCTCCCCACTGCCTGCAGGGTAAAATTCCAATATCTTAGCTAGTGCCCTCTTCTCCAGTCTCATCAAACATTCTGAGTTCCTTGCATGTAGTTTCCTATCAGGTCACTTATTTTTATGCTGTGCCCTCTCATTGGAATGTCCTTCCTCTTACTCAGCCTGTCCAAACACTTGCTCATCTTTCATGGTTCACTCTAACAGTCACCTTCCCTATGAAATCATTCCTGACCCCGCTGCAAGCTAAAACTGGCCATTCTCTCTATACTAAATGACTAAATACCTTATCTCTCCACAGCCCTCTTCTATCATATACCTTAGAAAAACTTTCTTGAACTCAGTTTTTACATATATTCTTCCCAATGGCAAGTATTATGATTATGACTGACTTCCATCTCTCTAGTTCCCAGTACAGTTACTGACACATAGTACCAGCTCAATAAATGTTTGTTGGAATAATTATGTGATATAGTTTGATTTTTATGGCTCTGTAAAATCATTTTACCATATATTATCACATTTCATTCTCATAATTGTGCAAAAAAATGTGTTACTGTCACCTTTATTAGAAAACCAAGGCTAAACCAGGCATGGTGGCACACGCTTGTAATCCCAGTATTTTGGAGCCTGAGACAGGAGGATTGCAAGTTCATGGCCAGCCTCGGGTATTTTATGAGGCCATCTGCAACTTAGTGAGCCCCTGTTTCAAAATAAAAGAATAAAAAGTAGGCCTGGGGGCATAGCTGGGAGGTAGAATGTCACTGGATTCAATCCCCAGTACAAAAACAAAAAGGAAGGGAATGAAGGAAGGAACGAAGGGAGGGAGAGAGGGAAGAAAGCCAAGACTTGAAAAGAATAAAACTTTGCCTACAGTTCTGCTCTATAAATCACAGAGCCAGGATTATAGCTCAGTTTACCTAATTAAGATCATTACATGTTTGCCTGTTTCTGTGTAAAACCTTTTGTTGAAACCCTCACCCCCAAGGAGATGGTATTAGGAAGTGAAGACTTTGGAAAGTGATTATATCATGGGGCAGAGTCCTTATAAGTGGGATCGGGGCCTTGTAAAAGAGGTTCAGGAAAGACCCTATCTGCTTCTGCCATGTGAGAGTACAGCGAGAACAAGGCAGTCAGTAAGAAAGCAGCCACATAAGATTCCTCTGCCTCCAGAGCTATGAGACATAAGTGTTTGCTTTTTATAAGTCACCACCTAATTTATGATATTTTGTTATAGCATCCCAAACAGAGGAAGTCACACATCCATTTTTTTTTTCACTTTAAATTCTATTTTGTATGGCACAGCAGTTTTCTTCAGGATAACTCTATTTCTTTATTTTTGACCATTCCTAGTCATTGTGTTTTACGTGTGTCTTGTAAAATAACAGTTGAACTTTGATATTACTGGCCCATTCTAAGAATCTGCCTTTTAGCACCTTCCAAAATCTGTTTTTGTTCATCACATAGGTTAATCAAAGTACAAAGTTGCAAGAATGAGATCCTTCCCCCTGCCTCCCCACACACAATTTATTTCTTTCTCCTGAAACAGGGCCAGATAAGTGGTCCAGGTTGCTGGGGAGGCTCCTTTGTTCCATGTGGTTGTTCCATCTCCTAGGACTCTGCCCTTACCCACATGGTGGAAGCTGCTTAGGGAGATCCAGCTTATGGGAGGAAGAAGAGTGCACAAAGGAGACTAACCCAACTTCTGAAGGCCTAGACCAAAAAGTGACACATGTCTCGTCTGCTTATATCCCAGTAGCCAGAACTTAGTTACACACTTAGCAGCAAAGGAACAGGAAGAAATGAGACCACTAGCTGGACAGCCATATACCAAAGACAGCTCCATTGTTATGGAGGATAGAACAGATTTTGGTGAAAACTAGCACTCTGTCGCATTATGATCAATGTCTTTGGATTTATTAGCACCTTCTCATTTTGCATTTCTTTAACTTTCTCTTTATTTGCCTCTGCTTTCTCCTTTCTTGCCATCTGGTTTATTGAATGATATTTCTTTAGTTTGTCCCCTTTCTCTAAAAGCTTCTGCTGATTTGAAATTTATACCTTCTTACTCAATTCTTCGTAATCACCCTTAAAACATTAACATTTATACTTAATATCCAAGGCTTGTCACTATTTCCACCCCCTCCTATTAATATGACCCTAAACAAAAAAATAAATAAAGCACTTTAATTCTCAAGTTCCCTTTCTACAAACAATGTATTACTGTCTTGTATCTTTCTATTCTTTGATTTTATTTTATTTATTATTTTATTTTATTTATTTTTGCAGTGCTGATGATGGAACCCAAGGCCTTGTGCATGCTAGGCAAGTGCTCTACCACTGAACTATGCCCCTAGCTCCACCTCATTATTTTTTTTAAATGCTGTATTACACTAATCATCTCAATGCTACATTTACAGTTATCTGAATGAATCTGCAAACATTTTTTACCAGTGCTTTTTCTTACTGTTGGTTTGCTTTTTGTATTCCATTCTTCCCTTTGAAGCAGAATTTCTGTCTTGGCAAAACATGTTCTTTCTGGCTTCTTTCACCAAAGGTCATGAGTAAAATTTTCTCGGTCTCTCTAATTTCTGTATCTCTCTAATTTCCCCTCATATTGTTAAATCGTAATATCATTGGCTATTGAATTATAAGTTGACAATTATTGACACTAACACTATGAAGTGACCATTTGGCATCTACTGCTGGAAATAGATGTCTATAAGTAGTCTCATTATTGCTATGCAGATATTTTTCTTTCTAGTAAATTTCAATATTTTCTTTTTTCAGCTGATGTTTTCATTATTACTTTGTGTGACAGGCAGATTTTGATTTGGGATATCTTGTTCAGCACTTGGGATGCATTTTAATCTGAGGACCCAAATTCTTTAATTCTGGAAAATTTTCAGCCCTTATATAATCAAATATTATTTCTTCCTGTCTCTAATCCATGTATTTTTTCTATTCTATATTTCTAGTACTCCTATTAAATATGACTGAAAGCTTTTGTTTTATCCTCCAAGTCTGAATTTTTCTTTCCTATTTTCTATCTCTTTTGTTGGTCTTGGGTAATTTTCTCAGGCCTATCCCCCAGTTCCCTAATTCTCTTTGTAACTGTATTAGTCTGGTTTCTAATATGTCCATTGAGTTTTTATTTGTTCACGTCTAGAATTTTCATATCATTCTTTTTTAAATTTATCCATTTTCATTTTTTTATATTTTCATTATAACTATACATCATAGTGAAATTCAGTGTGACATAAACATGCGTAAACACAGCTCTTGCTGTATTCTCTTCTACATCCTACCCTATTCCCCCTTCCTCCCTCCTCATACATGTCAGTCACATTGGCACTAATACCTTCATATATTGCCATAGTATTTATCTGAACTGTTTCCTTTCTCAACCCTCTTTTTCCCTCTCCAGCTCTCTCCCCTAGTCCTCTTCCACTATTTTACTGGTCTCTCTCCACATTATTTAAAGTCCCCTGTGTTTCCCTTTTTTCTCTTATTTCCACATATGAGAGAAAACATAGAATCCTTGACTATCTGAGACCAGCTGATCTCACTTAACATAATATTTTCTAGTTCCACCCATTTTCCTGCAAATGACATGATTTTGGTCTTTTTTATGGCCAAGTAGAATTCCATTGTGTGTGTATGCCACATTTTCTTTATCCATTCATCTATTAATGAATACCTTGGTGGGTTCCATAATTTGGTTGTATGAATTATGCTCCTATAATATGGGTATGCTTGTATTACTGTAGTATTCTAACTTTAATCCTTTTGGAAAGATACCAAGGAATGGAATAGCTAGGTCATATGGTGGTTCCATTCCTAGTGTTTTGAAGAACCTCTCTATTGAGCTCCATAATGATTGTACTGATTTACAAATGGTCAATAAATATATGAAAAAATGTTCAGCATTGTTAGCAATTAGGGAAACACAAATCATAACTACACTAAGATTCCATCTAACTCCAATTAGAATAACAATCATCAAGAACACAAACAATAACAAATGCTGGTGAGGATTAGGAAAATAGGAACCCTTATACACTTTTGGTGGCACTATAAAGTAGTACATTCTTTTTTTTAATAGTATCTTCTTTTCTTTACTTATATAAACATTTAAAGACATTTATCTAGAAGTCTCTTTCAAATTGCTCTATTCTCTATTGTTGCTAGAGTGTAAATTCTCCCATTCATTGTACATGCTGAGTCATGCTTGTATCAGCTTGTTTCCTTGCATGTTTTGTAATGTTTTACTGTGAGCAAGATTCTCTTAGGTGGGACTTGTTTCTGTGGAGTAATGATGTTTTTTTATGGAGTAATGCACGTCCTGTGAAGGCATCTATCAGGAGGGGGGTCTGATTTTGATTCAGCCAGCAACCTACAGATTTTTCTTGGCTCCCTTACATTTCTAGCAGTTCATACCAGAAGACTCAAACAGCTGAGGGTTAATAAAGCTGGGATTTCTTGGGTATCTCTTTCTTCAAGAGGCCTCTCCATTATGCATCCCAGCATGGTGGCTTTGAAATAGCTGAACTGAACTGATTTCTTACATGTAGGATTAGGTATCCCAAGATATGTGTTGAAAGAGAGGGAGAGGTAGGTGAAAGCTGTATCCTTTTTTATAGACTGACCTCAGAAGTCATATAGCATCATTTCGGCCAAATGAACTTATGGAATATCACAAAACCCCATCCAGATTGAACAGTACAGAACACAGACCTCCATCTACCATGAAAAAAGTATCAGAAACTTTGAATGAATACCTGTGGAAGAAGATATATCTCTATCTATCTATCTATCTATCTATCTACACTCAATGCAGCTATCTTTGGAACAATCTACCACAATGATGTAGCTCAATCAGTTTCAGTATTAATGCTTCTGGAAAACCAGAAGTTCATTTTCTGATAGAGTATAAGCACAGGATATTTCTCGAGTCTGCCAGCACCAGGAGAGCATAGATTATGGGGAATGAAACAAAGGGTTGCAGCTTCTACTAGCCCTGCTAGACCTTACGTGGACCATATTGGAGTCTAACAAATTTTCCCATAGAGATAATCTGATAAAGACTTCCTACATGAAGATTACACTTGAAGCAACTCATAAACAGATTGCATCTTAGTAATAATGCACCTGAAGCAAGAAATGGAAATTCCAACCTCTGTTCCACCTTGTAAAAGTAATACAGAGCACACAAATCAAACTATTGGTTAGTCATGTTGGCTAAGATTGTCCCTGTAGTCCTAGTGAGAATGGCCTTCATGGTTCTTCATGTAGCAGGATGCAGTGATATTCTGTTTCTTATAGCCCACAACTCGAATGTGTAAGTTCTACAAATGACTTTATTTCACTCTACTGCCTTTATCCCACACAATATCAAGAGGGGGGAAAACAACTTAAAAATCACTAAAAATGGTGGGCATAATGGTGGGCCCCCATAATCCCAGTACTTGGGAGGCTGAGACAGAAGGATTGCTGGTTTGAAACCAGCCTCGGTAACTCAGTAAGGCTCACATCAACTTAGCAAGACCCTGTTTCCAAATAAAGAATAAAATAGACCTAGGGGTGTAACTCAGAGTTAGAGTGTCCCTGGGTCCAATCCCCGGTAAAACACACACACACACACACACACACACACACACACACACACACACCACTAAAATACAATAAGCAAAAAGGGCAGATTTTAAAATACAGTACATAAAATGCAGTATATAAAAATGTTTGGGAGAGAAGGAAATTACTAATAATTGCTCATAATTAGGTTAGTAAAAAGATCAATGCAGAACAAAGTTTATGAAAATATAAGTCCCCAAATACAAAACATAAAAAGATCTATTGGGACTGAGGAAGTAATGAGGCAGAGGTAAGGGAAAATAACAGGGGTCTTTGGGTTCTGCTCCAGACAGGACAAGAGTGAGGAATTGGGTCTAAAGTTCAGATAAAATGTGACAGATTCATTGTGATTCAAGCAATGGCGGACTGTGCAATTCCCACCAACTAAGCAGAGACAAGGGTGGGGGATCTAGCTTCTATGATCCCTGAGAATACACTCAGCAGATTTCATCTGGGCAGTGACGGGGCCCCATCCACTTTAGATGCAAGGTCAGAGTCCTGGGTCCCTGGGATGAGGCATAAAGGTGAGTAGTTTGAGGTTTGACACCTTGTCATTTGAGTACACTAACATTTAGTGGAAAGAACAGGGGGTTTGCTGTTAAAGGGAAATGTGCCCAAACTCCTGATTTTCCATTTATCAACCTTGAGACCTTGGGCAAGTTATTTCTTCCATTTAAAAATGAATATAATAATACCAGTTTTTCAGTACTCCTGTTGTAGGACTAGATGAAATGCTGTGCTAAAAATGCCTGACATGATATAGGTGATCTTTACAAACATAAACGCTTCAGCTGAAAGAAAAAAGAAATGGGAAGACTGTTAAATTTTTTTGGTCATGCAAATTAGTTGGGAAGCATTGGCCTGCATTAATGTAAGAAGTCAGACTTTTTGAAATTAGCAGCTACCGGAATTAGAGAGCCATAGCTTTGACAAAATTTGCACATACCTGGCTTTTAAAGCTCCTTTTTTAAAATGAGTGACGTGTGTGTGTGTGTGTGTGTGTGTGTGTGTGTGTGTGTGTGTGTTAACTAGGGATTGGACCCACTGGCATTCTACCTCTGAGCTATAACCCCAGATCCATTTTACTTTTTATTTTGAAACAGGGACTCATTAAGTTCCTGAGGCTGGCCTGGAACCTGCAATCCTTCTGTTTCAGCCTCCCAAGTACTGGGATCACAGGCATAAGACACCAACCCTAGCTATGAGTGACACTTTGTTTGTAATCTCAGAGCAATCATATGAGACTATTATTTTGTCCATTTTACAAATGAGGAGGCTAAGGTTCAGGGATTAAGTAATTGCCCTTGGTCTTAGCACTGGTAAAAAGGAGCACGTTTGTGGAGTTTTCAACATAAGGAAAGTTTTCAACATAAGGCTTCCTGGAATTAGGCAAGAGAGTACACAGGTAGGAGGGAGGAGAATAGAGGACACTGCAAGAACTTAGGTGGTAAAATTGTCCAGGAGGTTATTGTTCAATAGTACAGGGAAATACACCTGCGTTTAAGCAGAGGGGCAGAAGAAGACTGTGGTGCCAGAGAAGAGTAGTCGGTCGATGGAGGGTAGTCTGCTGCACAGGTTGAGGAAGAAGACTTAATGAGCTCTGTTTCTTCAGAGCCAAAAATAGAAAGCAAGGAAGAGACATGCTCAGCACGTAAATGTTAACTGTTGTTATGACCTGGACTGGAATCCACACCGAAAGTGTTTTCTCTCCCGTTGCCCCAGGATACAGCAGCTGCCTCCAGTACAAAGGTCTTAAACAGGCTGGGTCCAGTTGGTCTCTTTCTCAAGCCTCTAACACCTGATGCCCCCTATCCTCCACTCTCTCTTTGCTGGGCTTTCCTTTGACCCTGCTCCCTGCACCATCACCTTCCCACTCACCGTGAGGCTGGTTGGCCAGTCTCCCTGGGTGGGCCTTCTCTTCTCTTCACTTCTCAGCCTTTCTAACCTGGATGGGAACTTGGAGGGCCACAGTTCAGCTAGGAAGTCAGGCACTTGACCTGACCCAGCAGGTTTTCCTCCCACCTCTGCCACAATGGACTCCAGCTGTCTGGGAGCCCAGAACAAACCACATACCATTTTGTCTGCCCAGTCCTGCCTCTTCCTTTGTGCAGCCTCCACCCCCGAGGACGCTCACAAGGACAGTGCTCCCAGTGAAGATGGCTGCAGGCTGGGCATTCCAAGGGTGGCAGCCGAAGAGGTGAGAACAGGGCATGTTTAGGAGTTTAGAGGAGAGGGGCAGTTTGTGTTCTAACTTTGTGGCAGAGAGTGTGCACAGTGGTAAATCAGAAAGGACACTGGAGTGCTACTAATTTGGATATGAAAACCATTTAATTAGACCTCAGCATTTTTTTTTCTTTACTGGGGATTGAACCCAAAGAACCCAGGTGTGTTCTACTACTGAGCTACATCCCCAGCCCTTTTTGTAAATTTTTAGACAGGGTGTTATTAAGTTGCTGAGGCTAGCCACAAACTTACAGTCCTCCTGCCTCCTCCTCTCGAGTTGCTAGGATTATAGGCGTGTGTCACCAAGACCAGTGCCTCTACATCTTAAAGTTTAATTTCTTCACCAATAAAAAGTTATTGAACACCTACTTTGTGCAAATTATTAACTTTGGCTTGTCCAGAAATCATGTGAAACAGTTTTGATTAGCTAAGTGTCTCTGGTCCTAAGACATGGAACTTCTAGAACTTGACAAATTGTCAAACCAAAATTAAAGTGGTTATTCCTTTAACATTTTAATTTACTATAATTTTTGAAAAATGTGTTAAAGGGAAATTTTTTAAATGTGTTGCAAAATCATAGTTATTTAACTCATTCGCTCAATGAATACCAATGGAGTACCTACAAGATCTCAGGCTGAGTGCCAGGGAGACGTCAGCGCCAGACAACTGAACCTTTACACTAGGGTGTTGTAAGTGCAGTGGGGCTTGGAGAAGGAATGCCTGATCCAAACTTGCAGAGTTAAGACAGGCCTCCCAGGGGAAGTGACAGCTGAACTAAGATCCAAGTCTCATGCATCTGCTAAACCAAGGTAGACAAGAAAGGGAAGAGTGAAAGATTCCTAGGGGAAGAAAACTAATTCTCTACAGAGGCCAAGAGGCAAAAGAGAGCTCTGCTGCTTCTTCCAAGTTCTGAAAAGAATTGCAATACGATTACTAACTACTGTATGAGGTGGTGGGTGAGAGGTGAGGCTGAAGAAATGAGCTGAGAGTGGGTCATAAGGGCTTAATATGACAGCAGACTCATATCTTTAACATAATAGTAACAATAGCAAGTAGTGAGCTTATCATTTGATTGACCAATTAATCCTTATAAATCGTAGAAGGCAAGTGAGGTTTGATTATAACAACTTGTTATGTTCCATCTTTTTTTTTCTTTTGTGTGTGTGTGTGTGTGTGTGTGTGTGTGTGTGTGTGTGTGTGCATGTGTGTGTTACTGGAGATTGAACTCAGGGGCATTCTACTACCGAACTACACCCCCAGCCCTATTTTATTTTTATTTTGAAACAGGGTCTCGCTAGATTGATGAGAGTCTCACTACTTGCTGAGGCTGTCCTCAAATTTGTGATCCTCTTATCTCAGTTTCCCAAGTACTAGGATTACAAGCTTGCACTTCCATGCCCTGCTCATGTTCTATCTTTAATACTCTGGTATTTAATACTCTCTATGTCTTCAAAACTAGGGAATACAGATACCTGCTGAGAGCCATCTTAGATTAATCTCCCACACTGAGATTAGCATCTTGAACTGGCCAAAGCTGAGTACACAGTACGGGCTGTATGGGATTTGTCCGAGGGACCTGATGTAATCAGTAAGAGGGTGGTCTTTGATGTCTTCTCCACCCAGTAATGTTTAGCCCTTCCTTCCTCTAAGTTTGTCACAGGACTGTTTCACTGACCTTCCTTACCTTGTCCCATAACAATTTGCTGGCTTCTGTGTTTGGTTAACTTTTATGATGCCTTGCTTAAAAGTTTCTATATAAGAAAAAGTACTGGCTATAGAAGACCAGGAGGATTGTTAATCTACCTCCCCCCTGACTGACCCTAAATATTAAATGTTAAAATATGATCTGGAACCCAGAGTCGTTCATGCAAGGGACTTCAGCAAGCAGTAGTTATGGAACTGGTCCATCACAGGTACCATTTTAAAAGATCTCTCTGTCCCCCTCCCTCCCTCCCTCCCTCCTCCCTCCTTTCTTCCCTTCCTTTCTTCTTTCTTTCTTTGGAAGGGGATAGGGGAACATAGGAGTGATGATTGAGGAAGGAGAGGCAATTTGAACAAGCTTAGAAATCCTCTCACTAACCAGTTTGGCACCTTTAAAAGACCTAGAAATTAACAGTTTCCTCCAGGTGGAGTACAGAATACATGCTAGAGCAGGCTTTACCCTTTGATGAGGAGATGGAAGGTGAGGCTAGAAATCTAATTTGAACACAAGGTTCTTACGATTTAGTTTTTAAAGCACTGCTGTGGACAAGGAAATCGAAGTCAATACGTAATTGCAGATTCAACTGGCCTATTATTAAAATATGATCTTCTTGCCTCACAAAAACCACCACATCTATGACTAGACATCAGATGAATGTACCTACCAGATGAACTTTTCTAAGAGAAATTTCTCATTGGAATCAGCCAGTAACTAGACCACAGAATTAGTCATTTTGTTTAATTTGTTTGAGTACATCATTAGCCAGATTAAAAGCTTTTCAAAAGCTTTTGAAATTGAAGGGAAAGAGTCATAAGCATTGACCACCTGTACAAAAAAAAAAAAATGAAATGGTGATTTATGAAATTAATATTCTAGCTGTTTCCTGTCAGTGTTAATGATGGTGGTAGGATGGGTTTCTTGGTGAATAGAGAAACAAATTGATTATGACAGAAACTTTGGGCCAAGGCCCGCTCTCCCCAAAGGTTCTTCAGAGAAGAGAGTGCAGAAAGGGGCAGTGTGCCTCTGAGTGGCTAGGAGGCTTTGTCTCAAACCAAACCATGGTGCGGCCCTTGCTGAGCTGAATTGGGCTGAGCTGGGCTTGGGGCAGGACTCCCTTGTGTCCTGCTCTGTCTACCTTGAAAAACAGACTGGCCTCTTCTTGCCATCCCTCCTTCTGCAATGGTGAAGAAAGATCAGTCCAAATAATTTATTCCCTGACTCTACTCTCCCATTCCCAACCTCTCCTTAATGCATCTTTAATCCAGTTTCTATCCATATTCCACCGGAGGAGCCAGCTTGCCAAGCTCACTAGCCTCTTCCAGCTTGCCAAATCCAATAGACACTTTTCAATCCTCATCTCACTTAAACTTTCCACTTTTCAATCCTTTCTCATTTAAACAGTTGGTCCCGCCCTACTTTTTGAAATACTTCCTTCTCTTGACTTCTGTATTTTCAAGACAGGACCCCACCTTGCTGGCCACTCCTGCTCAGTCTTCCATGCTGGCTCCTCCCCTCTCCTTAATCCCAGGATGTTTATGTGTCCCCAGGACTCAATTTGAAGCCCTTTTCCCTCCTCTACCTATACTTCTTCCCAAATCTCCCAAAGCCTATGAAACACTTTGTCCAGCTGATCCTCTGACTGGGTGCTCCTTCCGAGTCTTCACATGGCTGACTCCTTTTCCTTCAGTGTCTTCTCCCTGTTAACCAAACTAAAGTGTTTCCCTAGACACTTTTGGTCACTCCATACTCTATCATATTCATCATGGAACTTATCAATACCTAATGATATATCTTGTTTTTCTACCTGTTTGTTGATTTACTACTGCCTCCACTCTGGAAGGTAAACATCATATGTGCAGAGACCTGGTATTGTTCGTTGGTTTATTCCCAGTGCTTATATACCTAATATGTAGTAGATGCCCAATAAATTATTGTTGCATGAATGTTTTATTCCATTGTCACAAAGCTAATACTTATATGACACCTCTGCAAGCTAAAGTCTGTTGTAAAAGCTTTGCACCAATTGTAATCCCAGTACTTGGGAGGCTGAGACCAGAAGATCTAGGTTCGAAGCCAGCCTCACTTACTTAGTGAGGCCCTCCACAACTTAGTGAGACCCTGTTTCAAAATAAAGAGTAAAAAACAGGACTGGGGGCATAGCCCAGAGGTAGAATGCCCTGGGTTCAATCCCCAGTACCCCCTCCCCCCAAAAAATAATTAAATATTAAATAAACAGATAAACCTGGAAGCAACTTTGAAGCTAAGTACTATTATTGCTGCATGTTATAGATGAGATCAGTGTAGCACCAAGGAGATCACACCACCAGTCATCAGCAGAGATGGGATTTTATCCCAGGAAGCCTGGCTCCAAAGCTTCTGCTCTTCTGTACAATATGATAGTGCTTGGTTTGGGCTGCCTACCTCCAGCCTTCCCAGGTCAAGAAAGGATCCTCAGTCCTGTCAACCCTAATACCTACGAGGAAGAGAGAATCCTAGGGGAAGCAGAAAGGGCTTCAGACCATCTTAAAGGAGAAACAAGCAATCCTATCCTTACACCTTTTGGCTTTTGCTTGTCTTAGTGGAATGCCCCAAGCAGTCTAATCAGGCTCTAGTAAAACATGCTGAGCACTTGTGTGTCCATCCTCAACACATCCCACTGTGAGAATATAATCGTATCTTTTCTGTCAAAGGAGTAGCTTAATTTAAACCGCCATTTTGTATTATTAGATTCCTTCACAAAATTAGCATCTCTTAAGAAATTGTAAGTGTTAGCCGGGCGTGGTGGCGCACGCTTGTAATCCCAGCATTCGGGAGGCTGAGACCAGAGGATCCGGGTTCGCGGCCAGCCTCAGCTACCTAGTGAGGCACTCCGCAACTTAGTGAGACCCGGTTTCAAAATAAAGAATAAAAAATAGGGCTGGGGGTATAGCTTGGAGGTAGAATGCCCCTGAGTTCAATCCCCAGTACCGCAAAAAAAAAGAAAAAAAAAAAAAAAAGAAATTGTAAGTGTTGACCCTCCTCCATCTTTCCCTGTAGCTGACAAGGAAGAATGTGATGCTGTAACTCCCACCAATAGGAGTTCAGTTCAGGAGAAGCTTTGCCTTAGGGATATAAGACCCACTAGGTTCTTCCTCAGGTGTGCTCTCTCTCACACATACCTGGGAGCACCCATTTTTGCAAAAAAAAAAGTAAAATTGCCTTGCCAAGCAATTTTCGAACACTTGCCTTTTCTTGACACCATGAAAAGTTATTTCTAGCACCACTTGTAGTGAGGAGGTGGAAAAGGAGAACAAAGGCCAATGCTCCCTGATTTCTGTTCAGTCACAACAATGGTCAGTTGGAGGGAAAGAGGTCAGTGCAATGTAGAAGAATCCTGTCTATACCTTTGAGAAGCCACTGAGAACATGTACTTCTACCCCTAGGGTGACCCCAGGACTTAGGAAATGTAGGATGTCTTAGTCCATTCAGCCTGCTATAACAAAATACCACAGACCTGGTAGCTTATAAACAACAGAAATTATTTCTCGCAGTTCTAGAGACTGAGAAGTCCCAGATCAAGTCTCCAGCAGGTTCAGCATCTGATGGTGACTCACATTCTCCTAGATGGTGCTATCTTGCTGTGTCTGCTTGTGGCATCAGGGGTACAGATCTCCCTTGTCCCTTCCCTCTTTTTTTTTTTTTTTTCTTTTTTGATACTGGGGATTGAACCCAGGAGAATTCTACCTCTGAGCTACACCACCAGCCCTAATTTTTATTTTTTTACTTTGAAACAAGTTCTCATTAAGTTGCTGAGAGCTTCACTAAATTGCTAAGACTGGCCTACAACCTTTGGTCCTCCGGTCTCAACCTTCCAAGTACTGGGATTCAGGTGTGTGCCCAAACCCAGCTAATGATAGACCTCTTTTATCAGGATATTAATGTCATTGGTGAAGGTGACACCTCCAAGTAGCCCACTTCCTAATACATTGGGCATGAGATGTCAATTTATGAGTTTTGAAGGGACATGAACATTTAGAACATAGCAGGGGGACCCAGCCCCTTGAGGTTTCTAGGTGGTCTTGTTTTCTCTTTCTGACCACAGTGTTCAGAGAGCTGTGAATGTGAGAACCCTGACCACAGGGATTAAAGTGATTCTCTGAGCTTTCTTCTGCTTCTACTAATCACACCCACTCTAGTCACCAGTGCTGAACCTGGATGCCCCACTCCCTTGACTTTTCCAGTCCCATCCTGAAAAGCAGTGAGATCTTTCCTCTTTCCTATTTTCCTGTCCTGACTTCTAAGACCTCAAGCCACCATCTTTCTGGATCCTTCTCTCCTTCAACTTCTGTAGTCATGTCTAAAACTAGCACTGTTTCCTGGGCAACAGCTCTCTGTGCATTTGTAACACTTGTGTGGCTCTACTGACTGGCTGGACAGCCCATCGTTTCTGGATCAATCTAACAAGCCAGCGCCTTCCAAGTGGTAGAGGGGTGTGTGTGTGTGTGTGTGTGTGTGTGTGTGTGTGTGTGTGTGTGGATGCGTGAGTTTAACAATGTTGTTGATATTTGGATTCTGAATGATCTAATTTAGTCTTGCCTCTGCCCCCAAAGAAGTGACTTTTGCTGTGTGGCAGGTCCACTTTACCCTCAGCATCTGTTCACTGATGTACGGCACCACTCCCAGACCCTGCAATCCATAGCCACAATTTAGGTTTATCTTAACATCCCTGGGGATCTCCACAAGTCATGCTGTCAAGCCACACAGACCACTGTGCCTGGCGTTTTTGCTTACCTCGCTGACTACTTTCTCACAAAATTACAGGGAACAGAGGTCTGCAACTACAATCAACCTGGGGCTCACCATAGAATTCAGACTGCTAATGGGTCACAGGAAATCCCACAGTGGATTACCACCCGGGCTCCTGTCTGGGTCCTCCATGGGCTCTAACATGTTAGCAAAGATAGGAAACAGCAGGAAGTATTTATAAAAAGCAGCATGACCTGGGGCAATCAATCTAGAGCTAACAATTTAGAAGCCACAATTCTCACACACAGTGACTATTTATCTGAGGATAACCGTGTTACTCAGCTTTCTGTTACTGTAACAGATGACTAAGATAATAAATTTACAAAGAGAAGAGGTTTATTTTGGCTCACCATTTCAGATGTTTTAGTCCATGACCGGGTAACTCTATTGCTTCGGGCCTGTGGCAGCACATCATGATGGAAGCGTGTCATAGAGCAAAACTGTTCACCTCATGGCTGGGATGCAAAAGAGAGAGAAGGAGGAAGAGACCTACAGTCCTCTTCAAAGACATACCCTAGTGACCTAACACCTCCTACTAGGCCTCACAGCTTTATGGGTTCTATGACCTCCCAATAGTGCCATTTTGGGAAACAAGCCTTCATTTTATTTTATATTACTTTTCTGTGGTACTGAATCCAGGGGCATTCTACCTCCAAGCTATATCCACAGCCCTTTTTGGTTTGAAACAGGGTCTCACTAGGTTACTAAGAGTTTTGCTGCCTTGTTAAAGCGATTCTAGATCCTGCAATCCTCCTGTCTCAGTCTCCCAAGTACCAGGATTACAGGCATGCACCACCATGTCTGGATAGACACAAGCCTTTAATGCATGCCTTTGGGGAACATTTAAGATCCAAACTATCACAGTAGCCTACAGTGACCATGTTCAATTTTACCACTGTTCTGTTGTAGTTATTATCTCTTCTATATTCACATTGCACTTTCTGACATGACCTTCAGCATATCACAAATGGCCAGTGGTAAACAAAGTGCAGGCAAGACAGACGGACCAACCTGGAGAAAAAAAAAAAAAAAAAAAAAAAAGTAGAGGATGGGATTTTAATTTTGCCTGTGGAAATAGACAACATTATTTCCCATCTCTTCTTCATGGGGGCAGGTTCTAGGCATAACTAAGTACTCCCGTGATATTCCCCTGTTCCTTCAAAGACACACCATCACCTTCAGAGTCAAATTCAGGCTCATTCACATGGCCTCAAGACTCTCAATAATTTAACTTTACCAATGCTCCTTTTTCAGAGTATTCTTCATTCACCATGGTTCCCAGACTCCAAGAAATCCAACTCAGAGGGAAGAGGCAGGACAGAGGGCACTGGGTTGAGTTGGCTTTAATCTATGGCCAGGTGTTTAGAGACTGCCTTCTCTTCTTTAGTCCTCCTATTTTCTACATCTGCCACACTTTTTTTTCAGTGACATTCTCATTTGTTTTTATTTGGTGTTTGTTACACTGAAATTATTTGTAACCTGATGTATATAAATGACGTTTTTTTAAGCAGCAAATTTTCTCTCTCTCTCTTTTGTGTGTGTGTGTGTGTGTGTGTGTGTGTGTGTGTGTGTGTGTGTGGTACTGGGGCTTGAACCCATTCTACTTCTGAGCTAAACCCCCAGCCCTATTTTTTTAAGTCTTATTTTGAAACAGGGTCTTACTAAATTGCAGAGGGCCTGAGGTTTCTGAGGCTGTCCATGAAACTGCGATCCTCCTGTCTCAGCCTCCCAAATACTGCAATCACAACCATGTGCCACCATGCCCAGCTGCAAATTTTCTTTAAATGTATCTTTTCTCCCTCAAGTAGAAACACTTCTACTTCTTTTGTTTTTGATGAACACATAATAATTATACAAATTTATGGGGTACAGTGATTTTTGTATACTTTTATTGGTGCATTGTAATTATACATCATAGTGAGGTTCAAAGTATCACAAACATACGCGCATACACCACTTGGTGCGTGTCTGGCCGCATCCCACCCACTCTGCTCCCCTTTCCCTTCCCTAATCTCACTAACATTTGTGAAGAGGGTACAACTATTTCAAATGTTTCCTTTCATCCTCTTTTCCCTCCCCACTTCCTTCCCCCAAACTCCTTTTACTCCTTACGGGTCTCTCCTCATTTATCTGAGTCCCTTTTGTTTTCTATTCTCTCTCTAGCTTCCGTATGTGAGAGAAAACGTACAGCCCTTGACTTTCTGAGATGACTAATCTCACTTAGCATTATTCTCTCTCTCTCTCTCTCTCTCTCTCTCTCTCTCTCTCTCTCTCTGGTTCCATCCATTTTCCTGCAAAAGGCATAAATTTGTTCTTCATGTATACATTGCGCAAAGATCAAATCAGGGTGATTAGTGTACCCACTACCTCAAACATTCATCAGTTCTTTGTGGGCCACCCCTCCCTTTATCCCATCCTCCCTGAGTGTTAGAATTAAGAGCTGGAACTTTATTTACTCATTTTGTGATGAGCGAAGAAAGAGTCTTATTGGTAAGGCGCTGATGAGAAACTTTATTTATCTCTAGTTTAGAAGTAGATGGTAAGTTTAAATACTCTTAAAGATTTTTCATCTTTGTCAACTGTAGTACAAAAATATAATTTCCAATATCATTTCAAAGTTTAATTGAGATATTTATAATGTACTTTGGCAGATGCTCTGTAAAGATCATAAAACTGTTCTTAATTTGTGCATGAAATTATAAGTGACTTTACCATTTGTTGGAAGAAACAATCTGTCTTAGTCCCATTTTACTGTTTTCTATGCTCAGTTTGACTTCTTTTTTTTTTTTTTTTTTTTTTTTTTTTTTTTTTTTTTTTTTTTTTTTTTTTTTTTTTTTTTTTTTTTTTTTTTTTTGCGGTACTGGGGATTGAACTCAGGGGCATTCTAGCTCCGAGCTATACCCCCAGCCCTATTTTTTACTTTATTTTGAAACCAAGTCTCACTAAGTTGCGGAGTGCCTCACTAGGTAGCTGAGGCTGGCCGCGAACCCGGATCCTCTGGTCTCAGCCTCCCAAATGCTGGGATTACAAGCGTGTGCCACCACGCCCGGCTCTCAGTTTGACTTCTATAAGCTTCAATGGACTTCTTCACATCAATTGGACAGAATTAATTCAAATGATAAGCACAGCTCACCAACAGGTGTCCTGAATATATCATTAGTTCTAATTTAAAAATTTCTATTTATCTTTGTATTTATTTATTTATTTATTTATTTATTTATTTATTTATTTATTTATACTAGGGATTGAACTCAGGGGCATTCTACCTCTAAGCTACACCCCCAGTCCTTTTTACTTATTTTTCAAATTTTGAAACAGGGCCTAAGTTGCTGAGGGTCTCACTAAGTTTCTGAGGCTGACTTTGAACCTGTGATTCTCCTGTCTTAGCCTCCCAAGTACTGGAATTACAGATGTGTATCATCACACCTGACTTAATGTTAAGATCTCTCACAATGATTTTTAAAGGCTTTTTTCCCCCCACAAATACAATAATTTTGTACAACTGGTAACTCCACACAACTAAAATGAAGGTCCAAAAGATAATGACTAAATCTGGTGTTGGATTTTCACACCCTAATTACTTGAGAGGAATATTCAAAGAGATTATCTCACTAGAAATTCTCAAAAAGCATTTAATAAAAGTCAACACTTATTCTCAGAAAAAGCCTCTGAATAAGCTAAGAAAAGAGACGAATTGGTATCACTCAGATTGAAATGATGCCAGTCAGAATCAATACCAATTGATTGAAATGGTATCAATCAGAATCAATATCAAATATCAATTACACGGTTTAGAAGGTTGAACATTAAAATCTTAGCAGGATTTTATTAATTGAAGAAAAATTCTAAATATCTATAACAATATAAACATATCTACATAAACATATCTCTGTGAACATATCTATATAACCTATATAAATTATATGTGATATAATTATATCACATAGTTATCAATATAACCAAAGGAAAATCATGTACCAAAAATTTATATTTATCCAATATTCACTTTATATTACTTAGAAAAGTTGGTGGTGTCTTTGAGAATTCTTAAAGGTTCTGCTTTTGAACATTTTGAGGATTAGTTAGCTAATTTGTTTAATACATTTTAGGCAAATGAGTAAGTTTTAGGCTGTTAATTGAAGAAAGGACCATCACTCTCATTAAGACTAAAGCCAGAGCCTTTCTCACTTCTTTGTCATTTCCTTTGTTGTTTTTTGTTTGTTTTGTTTGACATAATGACAAAGGAGAAATAGGACTGAGCATACATGAGGTCATTTTTCTCTGGTAAAATATAAGTGAATATTTATTTTTAAAAACTTTTCCAGCTTTGTTGAGGTATAGTTGACAGATAAAAAGTTGTATATGTTCATGGTATACAATGTGATGATTTGATATACACTGTGAAGTGATTAGCACAAATTAACATATCTATCACCATATAGTTACCATTTCTTGGGAAAATGGGGGGAGGAAATTTAAGATCCACTCTCTTCACAAATTTCAAGTAAACAATATATTCATCGTGCTGTACAGTAGATCCCCAGAACTTATTCATTTTTATAACAGAAAGTTCCTTCCTTTGGGCAATATTTCATCATTTCCCCATCTCCCCAGCTGCTGGAAACCTCTTTACTTTCTACATCTATGAGTTTGATTATTTTAGATTCCACATATATGTGAGATCATACAGTATTTCTCTTTCTGTGTCTGACTTCTTCTTTTTTGTGGTTGAATAATATTCCATCTTTTCATATGTCACATTTTCTTTGTCCATTCACCTGTGAATGGATAGTTAGGTTGTTTTTGTGTCTTCGCTGTTGTGAATAATGTTGCAATGAATGTGAGAATGCAGATGTCTCTTCAAGATACTCATATCAGAAGTTGGGTTACCAACTCAGGTAATAATTCTATTTTTTTTTTTCTGGAACCTCTACACTGTCTTCCATAATGGCTGTATCGAATTACATTCCCACCTACTATATATAACCTTTTCTGTATAACCCAACATCACTTATTAATCTTTTGTTTTGTTTTGTTTTGTTTGCGGTACTAGGGATTGAACTCAGGGGCATTCTACCTCTGAGCTACACCCTCAGCCCTATTTTGTATTCTTCATTTTGAAACAGGGTCTCACTAAGTTGTGGAGGGCCTCACTAGGTAGCTGAGGCTGGCTGCGAACCCGGATCCTCCGGTCTCACCCTCCCAAGTACTGGCATTACAAGCATGCGCCACCACACCCCGCTTTGTTTTTTGTTTTTGAGACTAGCTATTCTAACAGGTGTGAGGTGATATCTCATTGTGGTTGATTTGCTTTTCTCTAACAATTAATTATGTCAAGCACTTTTTAATATAAGGGAACTGTCTCAGTCAGTACTCTCGCTACTATAATCAAAAACAACTGACTACACAACTCAAAAGATGGAAGATTTACTTGCTCACAGTTGTTTAGGAGATTTCAGGCTTAGTCTCTAAGAGGCCAGGGTCTGCAGATCTCAGGGCATCACGGTGGGAATCAGAGAGAGGAAGAGAGAAAGGGCTCTGCCCTCACATCATGAAGGCCAGAAGCAAGAAAGAGCCAATAAGCAAGAGGATAAAAAAAAAGACAAAAGCATAGTCTCTAAGGCCACACGCCTCAGGGACCCACCCTCTCTAACCACACCCCACCTGCCTAAGTTACCACTAGTCAATCCATTACAATGGATTTATCCATTGATGAGATTACAACAATCATGAATTAATGGCATCAACTCAGAACATTAATACATGAGTTCTTCAGGGGACAGTCAATATCTAACCATAATGGGAACATTTAGAATTATACTTCATACCATGAGCCAAAATAAATTCTGATGGATTAGAGCATTGACATATACTGAATGGACTTGCTTTTGACCGAGGAGCTAATTTCACAGTGCCCATAGAATTCACCGATCTTACCAAGTCCCCATCATCTAGAGGCAGTTTAGTGAATGCTGAAATGGTACAAAATTGTAGTGCTCTTCTAGGAGATGGAGCAAATTCTTGAATTGGCAGCAAAAGTGACCAACATCTAATGGTGTTTCTCCCACAGCTAGAATACCAACTCCAGGAATTTTGTTCTGAAAGTAGAAGTCATTCCTCTCACTATCACATGTAAGAACATTATCCTCTCATTATCACATGCTCATAAATGTTTGCTTCCCATCCCTGCAAGTTTAGTCTCTGCTGGCTTAGGGTTGTGGTTCTTGAGTCAGTAATACTTCCTTTGAAAATTACAACGCTTCTCCTATTGACCTGGGAACTGAGATTAACACCTGGAAATTTTGAGCTTCACCGAATTGCTTTGTGAGAAGAAATGAACAATATGAGGTGCCTTCTCTGTCTTAAGCCTGCTAAGATATCAGCAAATATTTCATTTCATTTTTGTGATACTGGGTATTGAAACCAGGGGCTTTTGACCTCTGAGCTACACCCCCAGTCCTTTTTATTTTTAGACAGGATCTCATTAAGTTGCTGAGAGTCTTGCTATGTTGCTGAGGCTGTCCCTGAACCTGTGATCATCCTGTCTCAGTCTCTCAGGTATTGGGATTACAAATGTGCACCAGTCACTATCACTAGGAACTACATTATGATATGAGATTATAATGTACTAATAAAAGTATAAAAAAGAAAAATCCTAAGATACTAAAATATAAGGTAATAAAAAGCCCTATTAACCTGCAAGAAACACATCTAACAAGCAAAGATGCCCACAAGCTAAACGTGAGGGGCTGGAGTAAGGTAATCCATGCCAATGATACCCGAAGACAAGCAGGAGTAGCAACCATGATATCAGATAAATTAGACTTCAAGCCTAAGCTTATCAGAAGAGACAAAGCAGGTCATTTTTTACTAGTAAAAGGAATAATCCAGCAAGAGGAAATAACAATTATCAACATCTATGCTCCAAATGCAGGTGCAGCCACTTTCATAAAACAAACTCTGTATGATACAAAGACACACATAGACCCCAATACACTAATACTAGGAGACTTCAATACTCCTCTTACAGATCTCTAGACCATTCCTCTAAACAAAAGGTCAGTAGAGATGCA
>PVLC010002753.1:44387-72787 GCA_004027655.1 Graphiurus murinus
CTCCAAAATAGACCACATTCTGGGCCACAAAGCAAGCACTGGCAAATTCAAAAAATGCAACATAATTCCCTGCATCTTCTCAGATCACAATGGAGTGAAATTAGAAATAAACTCCAAGAAGACCCAAAGTAACCATGGAAACACATGGAGACTGAACACCACACTGCTGAATGAAGACTGGGTCATAGAAGAAGTAAGGGGAGAAATTAAAAAATTCCTAGAAACCAATGAAAACAGAGACACAACATATCAAAACCTCTGGGACACCTTAAAGGCAGTACTGAAGAATTTTTAAGCTCACCAAAGAGAAAGCACATAAGCAAACCCTAGGATAGAGTCTTTATAGATCTCCTACAAATACTTGAGTCCCACCATAAATCTACCATATCATTTCACTGGTTTTTTGTTTTGTTTTGTTTGCATATTATCTTACTTTGTTTTTGGTTGTTGCTTTGTGTGTGTGTGTGTAAGGCAGAAGAATATTTTGCAAACATATAACCTTAAAGAACGTTTCAGAAAAATTTGCATTTTGTTGTAAAAAAAAAAAAAGAAAAGGAAAGAAAAAACTAAAAAGGATTGGGCTATCGAGGGGACAATAAATTTAAGTGATTTTGATGACTATCACAGTTAAAATGGTTAAGTAACTGAGTAAAGTATTCATGTTGTTAACTCTAAGACACAAGAGATAAAAGTATGAACATTGTTTCTGAGCAAAATTTAAAGTTGGAAAATAATACTAAAAGATAAAATCTTAATTTACACTAAAACTTGGTACATAATAGGGAGCTCAAGAAATGAATTTCCTCCCTTCCCTATATCAAATGAATTTGGAAGACAGGCATAGTGGCACACATCTGTAATCCCAGTAACTTGGGAGTCTGAGACAGGAGGATCGAAGGTTGGGGGTCAGCCTCAGCAACTTAGCAAGGCCTTCAGCAACATAGTGAGTCCCTGCTTCAAAATAAAAAAAATAAAAGGGCTGAGGGAGTTACCTAGGAGGTAGAATGCCCCTGGGTTCAATCCCCAATAACAGAGATGCAATTTTATTGTCAAACCAAAGTAAAATAGAGTTTCTTTAAGTTTTGCCAAAATTATTGAACCACCAACACAACTGGGCCAAAAGAGAGAAAACACACTTAAAAATCTAAAATAAGAGAAGATCTATAACAATGAGTAAAAACAAAGTGATTAGGGACCACCATAACAATTTATACACTGATTTTTTTAAACCTAAGAGAAAATTCCAAGTGTAAAACTAACATAATATGAAATAGAAAACAAAATTTGAGAATTCTTCCATTGTTTCAAGTCTTTTCCTCACAAGACATTTGAGCCACAGTCAACTGGAATTGGTTTTTCTTTGTAGCCTTAATTACATTGAGGCCTCCATCCAATCAGTCAGAATCTTCCAACTCTTTAAAAAAAAAAAAAAAAAAAAAGATAGTTTGGTTCTCCAAAAGTTTCTGAAGTCCCTACGAGGTACTCCATAAACTCACAATCAGCCCAATGTGCTGCTATCTGTGTTTGTTCCTGGCTCCACTGCCCAGACAGCTGCACATCTCTGCCAAGCTGGGACTGTGTTGATGACCATGTTTTGGCCCTTCCAAGGTGCAGATCTTCTTGAAGCTCATGATATCATGACAAAGTGCTATATTCAAGTGACTAGTTCTCCTCCACCTGAGTAATTGTTTCCAAGAGGATGGCACAGAAGCCAGGCACAGTGGCTCACAGCTGTAATCCCACTATTTGCTAGGCTGAGAGAGGAAGATCACAGGTTTGAAGCCAGCCTCAGCAGCTTAGTGACACTCTTAGCAATTTAATGAGACCTTGTTTCAAAATAAAAAATATAATAGGGGTGGGAGTATAGCTCAGATGTAGAACACCCCTGGGTAGAACACCCCTAGGTTCTGCACCAGACATGGCTTAATGCAGAGATCAAATATCTGTGATGCTGGGCATGGTGGTACATGCCTATAATCTCAGTACTCAGAAGACTGAGGCAGGAGGGTTGCAGATTCAAGGCCAGCCTCAGCAATTTAGTGAGACCTTGTTTCAAAATAAAAAAGGCTGGGTGTGTAGCTTGGAGGTAGAATGCCCCTGGGTTCAATCCCCATTGCCAAAAATAAATAAATAAATAAAAATAAAAAAACATATATGACTGCTTTACAAGCCTTAACACACACACACACACACACACACACACACACACACACACACACAATGGAAACCTTCCTTAATCAAATCACCAATGAAATTTTAAAGGCTAAATCCATTGGGAAGTTTACACTCCCAGTCTCTTTGGTATTTAAAGCTGTTGGGATGTTTGCATCCTCCTGAAACTATATCCTTATTTAACTTCTTATTTCCCTACCTGTCTAATCACATTCTCTTGGTTCTTCAGGACCAAAAGGTGGAAGTTCCTCTACTTCCACCTAACTTATCACTTAATAACTATGTATAGTGAGTAACTTAAATTAATGCTGATGATCAAAAAAACTTGCATAAGCTATCATTTTTCTTGTATCTTTTATTAAAACACTTTTAGACTATAAATATTTAAGCACTTTGTCTCATAGAGTTCATCCATATTGCTGTTTTGTTGGGGTTTTTGTTTTGTTTTGTTTTATTTGCTGAAGAGGAAACCCAAAACTGGAAATGAAGTCATGTACTTAAAGACACCCAGTGAGTTAAAATCAAAGATCTTGTGGCATTGAGACAGGCTGGACTCCTGATTCTAAAGCTCTGGTCAGAGACAATAGTGCCTCTTCAAGTAATAAAAAGCAAATAAAAATTCCCAGGGAAGTGACAAAATGCCCACAGACATTGTTTCTTGCCATTTCCTTGTTTCTGTTTCAGTTTGCTTATTTGTTTATTTGTTTGTTCTATAGGAAAGAAAAAAAAGACATATCCAACTTGCATAATTCTATCCTGCCCATTGTTCTGTTCTGGCCCTAATAATATGTTTAGAATTTTAAAAATAGTATTTATTTCAATAAATTTAACTTAGTGAGTTTAATACTAAATTATTCATTAGAATCATATTTTATTGAATTATATTAATATAATCACTTAAATCACATAATACAACAAACTTATTCATTTGGATGTTCATCTTATTTAATATATTACTAATGTTATATGCTATATATATATATATATACATGTCTTGTATATATATTTAAGGTATATTATATAATGTGTATATGTATATATGTATGTTATATATAGTTGATCCTTTATATCTGTGAGTGTCACATCAGTACATTTAACCAAGTGCAGGTTGAAAATGTTTGGGGGAAAAAAAATCCAGTTAGATCTCTTCTGAACATGTATAGACTTTTTTCCCTAAATAATGCAATATAGCAGTCATTTACATTGTATTAGATGTTATAAACAATTTAGAGATTATTTAAGGTATACCAGAGGTTGTGCATGGGTTATATGCAAATATCATGCCATTCTATATAAGAGACTTGAGTGTGTACACATTTTAGTGTCCAAAGGGGGTACTGAAATCAACCCCTATAGATCCTGAGGGAAGACGGTATATATAAGTTGTCTTGTACTTTGGCTGCCTGATTTTGCTGTAAATGTCCAGCTTGTTTTGTAGTGGAAAACAGTTGTCCATTTGGTTGACCCTGCATAAGTTGCTTAAGTGAATTATTTTAGTGCTAGTTGGATTATTATTAATATTTACTCATGAAGAAAAAGAAAATAAAAGTAAGGTTGATGACTCCCTAATTTGAAAGTCAGCCTTTGCCGTCTCAAACGATCTGTTCCCACCTCCTCCTTGCCTCTCTGGTCTTTTCTATTTATACCTCTCCTCCCACCCCCACACTCAGGTTGCTCCCCTTGCTGTACCTTGAATGTGCCAGACACGCCCCATCTTTGGACCTTCCCGTGGGCTGACTCCTTTGCCTGGAATGTTCTGCACTCAAAAACCCTCATGACTCAGGCCCTCTCTTCTTCCAAATCTGTGCTCAAATGTCACCTTCTCTGGAGGCTGTCTCCAACGGCCCAATCTAGAAGTACACCCTGCCCTCAGCTTCACACATTCCGTGGAACATTTACATTTGTGGTAATTTGGTGGATCTGGAATTTACTGAGAAGGGAGTTTAAACTGAATGGGGGACTTACCCCCATCTGGAGAAGGGGGTGATAAGGCATTACCACCTACTCGGTTCAAAAAGTGGTAACCCTGCCTGTAGTCCAAGCTACTGGAGGCTGTGGTGAGAGGGTCACTTGCACCCAGCAGTTCAAGACCAGATGGGCTCAGTGTCTCCAGGAAGCATCCACTTGTACCCAATTGCAGGAGCTCCTATCCTTTGGGGGGAAAGAGAGACAACTAGTCCCTTACATCACCAGATCCACTCAAGGACAGATATATGGCTCCTTTATAGAAGAAATGATAATCAGAGATATTGTTGGGGAAAAGAAGAGGATGAGAAGCTTCTAATAGAGATAAACCCAAAATTATTGATACTGGGCTGTATGACTAAATTTTGTACTATGGCTGTAAAATATCTATGAAGATGGTCATGAGGCACACATCTGCAGTCCCAGTACTTGGGAGGCTGAGACAGGAGGATAGTGACTTTGAGTCTAACCTCAGTAAATTAGTGAGACACTGTTTCAAAATAAAAAGAGATAGGGTGTAGCTCAGAGGTAGAATGCCCCTGGGTTCAATCTCCAACACCAAAAACAAAAAGAAAGATACACGATACTTGTATCCATCAGCATCCTTGCAGCCATAATCTAAATATCTGACCTGTTTTTTTTTTTTTATTTTTTTGCGGTACTGGGGATTGAACCCAGGGGCATTCTACCTCCAAGGTACACCCACAGCCCTATTTTTACTCTTTATTTGGAAACAGGGTCTCACTAAGTTGCAGAAAGCCTCACTAAATAGCTGAGGCTGGCTATGAACCTGAGATCCTCCTTTCTCAGCTTCCCAAGTACTGGGAATACAAGCGTGCACCACCATGCCCAGCTAAGAAGATTTATTTTTTTATGGTTTCAGGCTGTGACTGGGGGGGGGGGGCGGGGAAGAGAAAGAGAGAATACACTCTAGCACAAAGGAGTAGAGGGAAGAGGAAACCCTTATATAATCCATCCCCAAGGCTGCATCCTCAGGGACCCACCTCCAATCACACCCTACAGGCCTACCAAGCCCACCAGGTACCACCCAGGTAAATCCATTACAATGGTTTATCCACTTCTGGGATTACAACCCTCAAGACTCAATTACATCAGCTCCAAACAGTGAGTTCTCTAGGGGACAGTTTATACCTAACTATAACAATATTCAATACAAGCTACCAAAATACTTGAAAAAAGATAATTATATCTCCACCTTATACTTGAATAAATTCTAATAGATTAAAATGTGAAATGTGAGAAAGTATTGTAACAAAATATAGTGACATTATTATTATTATTATTATTATTATTATTATCATCATCATCATTTTATTTTGGTAGTACTGGAGATTGAACCCAGGGGCATTCTATCTCTGAGCAACACCCCTAGTCCTATTTTTTATTCTTTATTTTGAAACAGGATCTCACTAAGTTACAGAAGGCCTCACTAAGTAGCTGAGTCTGGTCTCGAACCCAGATCCTCCTGTCTCAGCCTCCCAAGTACTGGGATTACAAGCATGTGCCATGATGCCCAGCAAATATTGACTTTTATTAAATTAGAATAAGCTGTTCCTGGTATGTCACCAAAGAAAAGAATAGATTTTTATAAACTTTACATAAATGTAAGCTTTCAAACAGAAAAAGACACAAAGGATAAAATAAAGCAAATTAAGAAAAAGTCAAGGGTCAAATTATATATATATATATATATATATATATATATATATATATATGTAAATTGGTAAGAAACACAAATATTTTACAGAAAATATAATTTGAAGAAATGAGTTAGCAAATCATACCAAAAAAATTAACAAAAGGAACTCCTGAAGAAATCAAGAGTGATTTATCTCCATCTTGACAAATTTCACATGTTGATCCACATTGTAGAAAATTGATGTACTTTTATATTTTTGGTAGGAGTATAAATTGGTATGCATTTTCAGGGACAACGTAACAATAAGAACCAAAATATAAAAACAAATATACTCTGACCTAGCAATTCTCCTCCTAACAATGTTTATTATAGATATCCTCCACATAAAAGTAAATATGTGTTCATAAGGAGGCTCAATATTTTCCCCTTGTTTGAAGAGCAGAAATCTAAATGCCTACCAACAGTGGTTGGTTAAATATGGAGACAATGACATATTATGCAACTGTGAAAAGTTATGAGGAGATATAGATGTGCAGATTTGGAAAAATATCCATGATATTTTATTGAGTGAAAAAGGAAACTAAAGAATAGTAGACACAGAAGGATTATTCTTGGGTGGGGTAGGAGAAGGGACCCTAAAATGTGGTGGGAAAGTCCTTTGACTTTTTTCTGAGTGTCCCCTCTCTCCCACCGTGGCCACCTTCTCCATGGCCTTGATATACCCTTCCACTCACAGTAACCAGGACATCCCAGGCCTAAGGGAGCAGGGCCACCCTTGAACAGAGAACAAAAGAATTAATTTTCAGCTTTTTAGTTTCAAAATAGACTTTTGAAACTCTTGGCTGAGACAATAGGTTAAACAATAGCTTTGAAAAGAATGAATGTTGATGTAAGAACCAGTTTTCCTGCTTTAGGCAAGATAAAAAAAAAATATTCCAGGAGATCTGGTGAGAACAATATGGGCCTGGGATCTGCCTACCTCAAACAGCCTCAGAGAGTGTGGGGGTCCCAGATGAGAGGGGGACTGTGCCCAGGGTTCAAGTCAAAGTTTCCTTTGCTGCCATGCATGGCACAGGAGTTTCAAGGAGAGACAGGTACAAGGTGCTCCAGGCAAAGGGGGCGGGGGCAGCATCACTGACTGGAGCCCAGGGCTGGTGGCACCAGCAGTTGGTCGGCACCTCTGGGTCAGCATGAGGCATCATCATTAGCAGATGCAGCATCAGCCACCTGGTCTGTGCCAGATGCCAATATGGAGGGTGCATGGGCACAGCAGCTCAGAGCCAGGGATGGCAGTGGGCACCACCAACCTGTTCAGATCTCACCCATGGTTGCGGCCCGCTCCGCACACGTCTTTGCCAGCCCCCAACCCCTGGAATCTAGAACAACAGCAACAAGCAACTATAATCCAGGGTGGAAGTGCAGAGAGGAAGTTCCCGATTGAGAACTGAAGTGGTTGAATTTCCTTCTCATTGACAAACATTACATTTTACTTCTCCTGACAGAACTGGTGCTCAAAATAGAGATCGAAATGTTATTTTTAAAAAGTTACATTTTTGCACTCCTGAATGTGGCATCCTGAAAATCATCAGTCCTGCTACAAATAAATATGTTGTTTATAAATAGAGAAATTCAGAAAGGTATTTCAGAAATTTAACAGGGTAGAAATAAAGAGACAGGAACATGAGGGACTTTTTTTTTTTTTTTTTAACTTGTGCGACTTTCAATTTCTCAGCATGATTAACTATAAAAATTATTAAAGATCCTGCCTTAAAGAACTCAGAGGATATGAATTAGGACAGACAGATAAGAGATGATTGCAGTAGAGTGTGATATGTATTCTAATTAAATGTTCTGAAAAGCACAAGTGAAGCAAGACAAATATCCCTTGGAGGTGACCACTCGAGGGCTCAGATGAAGCATCACCATCAGCAGATGTGGCATCAGCTACCTGTGGTCCTCGAGGACCACAAGACAGGTAATAGGTACAGGGTCTGCTGAGAGGACCTTTCATTAGGATTATTTCAGACATTCCCTGAGGTCTCAGGCTGGTAGGGAAGGCTAACTCTGGAATACAAATGACCGTCTTTCAGGAAGAAGCCAGAAAGCTAAGAATTAAATTTTTTACCTAGATCCAGAAAGAAAAGAAATAGATATTGAGCAATTCAATCATTCAGTCTACTTTCTCCTTCATATTAGTACATGCAAAGGCCTGCAAGTATGATGCTTAAAAAAAATTAACTAACCAGAACTATCTTTGAAAATAAGTACCAAAAAATCGAGCAGTATCCTTAAAATATTTCCCAGTATATGAGTTTCCCCCAGTACACATGAGATAGCAAATAACAACTATGTCCTCAACTACTGCAATAAATGCTGCTTAAATTGTACCTCTTCCTAGAGAACCAAATGTAGGTACCATTGGTAAAACTTTTAAGCATGGTGGGAAACAGTATGTTTTTACTCCTATTCCTGTTATTAATTTATTTATTTATGTATTTGTGTATTTATGTATTTATATATGTAATAAATTAATTTACTTGTTAATGGTACTTGGGACTGAACCCAGGGGCATTCTACCTCTGAGCTATACCTCCAACCCTATTTTATTTTTATTTTGAAACAGGATCTCACTAAGTTGATGAAAGTCTCATTATTTGCTAAGGCTGTCCTCGAACCCGAAATCCTCTTGTCTCAAGAACTCATAGGAAGCCCAGGTGTAAAACCCTTCTGGAGGTTCTCCTTGAGCCTGATGGAAAGGCAGAGCTGGGGGTTAAGAGAAATGGACTGTGCAGACATGATTTAAAATTTAAAGTCACTACTGGGCTGCTATAACTTGAGCAGACTGTAGTTAGGCAAAGGCAGAGACCTGGAGTTGTGCTGGGTGGCAGGTGCAATGTACATTCCACAAGGCACAGGGTTTGTGTTCCCCATATGGTGTCCCTAAGTTGCCCTCGGGTGTCTCATTCCCTTTTTCAAATGGCAGGCTTTATTGTTCAGTATAATTTAATCTCGACCAATAAATAAAAGCCAGGGTAGTGACAGGTGGGCCATTAGCTTGCAGCATATCTGGCCCTTCCAATGTTCATTAAATGATCTCTTTCTGCTAGTAATTACTGAAAATATGGGCAGAACCAACAAGATGATAGTTAAGGCCTCATGTAAGAGGACAGCCACTTGAATGACACAGTGGAGACAGAGCAGTTTGGGTGTGCAACTAAGGGTACGTGGATAGTGAAACAGCATTCGGAGCTGCTGCCTGGACAACTGATCATTCAAGGCCATTGTAAATTAACTTACTATAATTTTATTTTGAAAGCACTGGGCTTCTACAGAGACCAGGGGCTAGCCACATGTGCATTGTGATGGGGTCAGGCAGGGAAACACTGCAGGAAATCCTGATCAAAGCACACATTCTGACAAAAGGCACTGCCTAGGTAGAACAGACAGAGAAGAGAAGCAGGTTCACACAGGCTAAGGGAGCTTCAAGCCAGAGGGGATCGCCCCCTGGAAGGGATGTAGGAGAGAGAAATTACATGTATTAGCCTGCTTGGGCTGCCATAACAGAATATAGATGGTTACTTAAACAACAGAAATTGATTTTCTCACAGTTCCAGAGGTGCCAGCAGGTTGGCTTGTCCTGAGGTCTTGTTCCTGGGCTTGCAGATGGCTGCCTTCTCTCTTTGTATCCTTACAAGGTCTTTCCTCTGTGCACACATGTGGATCCTCCATGTATCCAGATTTCTTATAAGGATATCCACCATATTAAATTACAGTCTACCCTAACAGACTCAGGTTAGCATAACCACCTCTTTAAAGGCCCTGTCTTGCAGGGTGTGGTGGTACACACCTGTAATACCAGCATTTGGGAGGCTGAGATAGGAGGATCTCAGGTTTGAGGCTGACTTCAGCAACTTAGTGAGACCCTGTTTCAAAATAAAACATAAAATAGGCTGGGGATGTAGCCCAATGTTAAGAGTACCCCTGGGTTCAATCCCCAGTACTATAAGAAAATAAGAAAAAATAAAAAAGTCCTGTCTCCAAATAGTCACATTTTGAGGTGCTACAGGTGAGTGTTTCAACATATGAACTGTGGGCCACAGGATTCAGTCCTTAATGCAATGATTCTTTATGTTTTTAAGAACCACAAATATACGTAACCAAAAGTGGATTCGTATTTTAAGGAACAAATGTAGAGGAAGAATAGATACAAAATTTAAATGCACTAAAATGCATTGAAAAGGGGAAAAAAATGCTTAGTAGTAAATTTAAGAAAAGCATTTCCCAAAAGAGTTAAACCATTGTCAAATCATTTCAAGCCAGTGGTAAGCTGGGTTAATTGTCAAATACTTCAGCAAGACTAGTGGAGGAGTTAACAGCAGTTATTATCTTAAAAAGAACACATTTCTTTGAAATGCTGTTATGTTTTAGAAGTGCATGAAAGGTTTCCAAGGAGAGTTGCTTTTGTGTAACGATGCAAATCGAACTGAGTGGTATGTTTCATTTCTGGTGTGACATCTGCGGGTAAAGTCAGAAAAATCCAAAGGCTGCACATTCTGTTAAAGGTAATTTTCTTAAACTGGAAGAACTGAGATAACTTCAGAAGATGGCGCACACGAAGCTTTGCAAAGTAGACATGATAAGAGGGGAATAGCAGGTTTTAGGATCTTGCAGGTTTCCTGCTGTTTATAGCTCGCAGATCCAAATATAGCTCTGTTTTAAGTTTTTAAAACATTCAATTTGTGTGAAAATCTCTCTCTGCAGATAGTCTATTCCTTAGTGAAATAGACTAAGAAAGAAATATCAGAAATCGTCCAGATTTCTTTAAAAGGAAATGATTTGCACCAAGGATTTCTGGCTCTCTGAATTTTTTGCATGTGAACAAAATAACTTTTGGGGGAGGAATAGCAGAATAAAAAAATTAAAGTGAAAGGAAAAAGGAAAGAAGAAATAAACCAAAAGAGATATCTAAGAGTCTACTGTGACTGATTCTTGCTATTTTACTTCCCAGTACTAATTCCCTTAGAGATCAAGAACTTCTAGCCCACTTATTTATGCTCTATTACAAGTATCTCTCCTGAGGTTGGAATTCAGGTTGTATGAAACAATCAAATGTGTGCAAGTGCCTTGGCAATTTTTTTTTCCTGTGAATCCATTGGCTGGCAGCCTTTATTACATTTAAGACTATACCCTGGGTCTAATAAAGCTCTGGGTGTATTTAGGCCATGAATCAAGCATCTCTGAAGTATTTAGGTGCCACTATGATGAGAACTTCATAAATAATTATGTGCTGGGTGATCGCATTATTCACTAGTGAAACATGCTCTCATTTGAAGTTGTTTTGAAGAAATCATCTGTAAAATTCCAGTAAAAGTACCATCAGTTGTTTTCTTTTTTGTTTTTTTAAAGTACCTCCTGAGCTTCCAGCTACTTTGACTCCTATCTTGATATGCCATCTTGCTTACAAACTTCCTGAGAAAGCTGAAAGTTCAATGTCAGTGCCTCTACCGACTCCATCTTGATCATGGTCATAGGCACTCTAAATGTCATGCCCCAAAAACCATTGCTCTGTTGAACTGTTAACCAGCTGTCCACAATGGACCCCAGACAGCGTATCGCAGTTACAAATGTGATGTCATTTACAAAGTGATATAACACTGTGACATAGCTCAGTCTCATAATCACTTCACGAATGAAAAAAAGGCCTACCCTATATCTTACTTTGCAGATAATTTTCCAAAAACATTTTGCATTTGCACAGCATTCTTCAAATTTTATACCGTCATCTAGTGAAAAGTATGGCAGTAGGAATGGCCAGCGTTAAGCAAAAATGTTGGCTGAAAGTCTGTCTCTCTCTCTCCTTTTTCCCCTCCCCCATCTCTCTTTTTTCTAGCTGCTTCTAAATATTTTGCATATAATGCCTACTTCAACCCGGCCCTACAGCAGGAAACTGGGTATTAAAGATGCAATCATGAATAAAGTAAAGCAGCAATGATAATTCAATATAATAAATACTATTGCAGCAGTATAGACTAGAGGCCATTTGAGCAGGTTTTAGTTTGGGCATCCCTACCCACCTAAGTTGGAGCTTAATAAATATACTTCGGTACAGGGAGTTTATTTGATTTGTTATACCAGGAAGGAAAGGTGAGGAAGTTAGGAGAGAGATAGAAGGAGGAAGAAAAGTTAACTAAGGATATCAATGGGCAACCATGGGCCTCGGGGCACAGTCCCACTAGAGTCCCCTGAAGAACTGTTTAGAATGAGCCTCAGAATTATCCTGATGAAGGATCCACTCACTGACGTTTGTCCTCCTTTAGGTAAGCAGGAACTCACCAATGAGCACTCATTTATTTTTAAGTTTTTCATTATTACCAGCAGTATTGCAATCAACAACCTTGCATATATGTTGGCATACATCCTTTAATAGATTTGTAGAATGACATGGAATTTCTGATTTGCTGCAGTTTTTAAAATGTTATTGAAGACCCAACCCCTGCCTTGTAGCTGACTTCAGGTAACTGGGTCACAGATTTTATTTTCTATGTGGAAGTCCTTGTCTTTCTTTTACCAGTGCTCCAGTCTCTAAAGAACTGGAATTTGGTTTTTCTTTTATTAGTTTTCTCCCACAGATTAAAATCCTGCATCTAAGCCTCTTTTTAGGTTCACAGCTATCATGCCACCTCCTAACAGACATCTCTGATGTCTGCCTGTGTCTTAAAATATTTTCTGTACCTAAATAATAATTTCAATGCTTTATCTGCCTACTGAGATACCTAATAATAACTATTGAATCTCATTGATACTATTTGCATTGACTTCTACTCGTTACCTGAATTTTGGGGGTACTGTTTTACCTACTAAACTGGATTGTATCTGCAGATGAACTTGAAAACAGACAGAATTGCATATCATTCTTCTCAGTAGCTCAGGGCCTGTCTCACAATGAGATTGTGATACGTGCTGTGATGTACTTGTGCATCTAAGGATTACTGAAGATTAGAGGAAACACTCTTTGTAAATGCAAAGGATATACTGTAATTAGAAAAGGGAATTTAGGATTAGGATAGAAAAGGGGATAAAGAGAGTAGAAATAGATCCTGAGTAGCATATAAATCAACCTGATTCTATTCATATCCTGGTTTTAGGACCAGAATCAGCAGAAAGGGAGAGCTCAGGTATAGGAGAGGAAGAAGCATAGGAGGGCCTGGGGTTTGGTAGGAAGTTATCAGGAAGATTATAACCTCTTAGTACTGGAGAGAGGCTTCAGAAATGCCCACTCTGATATACTGGGGTCAGTTTCTGCTCCTTATGTCAGAAACTCAAGAGCGTAAGAATCTAGGAGGCAGGAGGAAAAGTCATAGCTTCAATGTTAAAAGTTATAAAAATCAGCAGGTGAGGTGACACATGCCTGTAATCCTAGTACTTGGGAGGCAAAAGATTGCAGATTTGAGGCCAGCCTCAGCAACTTAGCAAGATCCTATTTCAAAACAAAAAATGAAAAGGGCTGTGAATGTAGCTTGATGGTAGAGTGTCCCTGTGTTCAATTCTCAGTAACACACACACACACACACACACACACACACACACACACACAATAAAAACCACAGAATACCTAGGATAAATCACACATACCTACACATGTGCACACACATGCATGCACATATGCACACATAGTACATGCATGTAAACCTGTGTACATATCTGGAACAGAACAAGAGGATTTTACAAGGACCTCACTAAAACTTCAGAGGAAAGAAACCCTTAAAAGTCCTTAGCAAGCCAGGCGTGGTGGTGCACGCTTGTAATCCCAGTACTTGGGAGGCTGAGACAGGAGGATCTGGGTTCTAGGCCAGCCTCAGCTGGCTTAGTGAGGCCCTCCGCAACTTAGTGAGAATCTATTTCAAAATAAAGAATAAAAAAATAAGACTGAGGGTGTAGCTTGGAGATAGAATGCCTCTGGGCTCCATCCCCAGTATCACACACACACACACACACACACACACACACACACACACACACACACACACAAAAGTCATTAGCAAAGAGTGGGAAATACAAAAAGCAGACTGCTGATTATTGCCAATATGATGTATAGTATGTCATTATTATCTTTACCTGATAAGCTGCTTGTACATTTGAGGAAATGTAAACGTATTTGTGAGGAATCTCATACAATCATTCCTAATTTCAGTTCTCCTAATCTTATTTTTTTTCTTAAAAACCTTAAAGTTGATTAATGGGCTAGGGGCATAGCTCAGTGTTAGAACACTTACCTATCATGTGTAAGGCCCTGGGTTCTATCCCCAGTATCACAATAAACAATTTAATTTCATTAAATCTATCCAGCTTTCTAAAAAAATAATAATAATCTTAAGTTAGTTCTTGGAGTTTTTCTCTAATTCCTGCAATCAAAAGGGACTAATACACAGGAAGTCTGTTTGGGGAAGGTAATGACATTTCTGGTGGCAAAAATGTCTTGAACATGAAGAACAGAGTGTGTCCATCTGTCCAAATAAGAGGGGTCTCCCCGGCAAGAAACACCATGAACAGAAGTATGCAGGCTCATACTTGGTGTTTCTCATCTCCAGACTTTTCTTCCCTCCTAGAGGACACCCGCAGGTACATGTAATGTTGTGCCCAACATCTGGGCAATGGAGAAGCTCCTTTTCTGGGATTCCACTCTCAGTTTGAATCTCTCTGACTTCTATTTCTGCAACCGAGGAGAAAACACTCTGCTTTCAAAGGGCTCAGGTGATAAGTTAGGTTAACCTGACAGGACTTCCTTTCTCATTGTCAACTGATTAGCCACTTGCATTCCATCCACCGTCTTGGAATCCTCCCTACCACAGGCAGTATCTAGGGAGGGGACACTGAACAAGGAGCAGTACTGGATGCCTTCTGGATGTTTTAAGACAGATGCCAAAAGGAAAGCAAACTGGGTGTTAAAGGACTAGAAATCACATCGTCTGTTATGTAAACAAAGCTGAGGTTGTTTGTCTCAAGAATAGAAACAAATTCAAATTTTGAAAGCCTGTCCAAGAGGACAGATTTGAAGCTGGGCATGATGGTGCACACCTGTAATCCCAGTACTCCCAGTACTTGGGAGGCTGAGACAGAAGGAGCATAGCCTCAGCAACTTAGTGAGACCCTCAGCAACCTTGTAAGACCCTGTTTAAAAATAAAAAATAAAATAGGACTGGGTATTGGGTATGTGTAGCTCAGAGGTAGAATGTTCTGGGTTCAATCTCAGTACCACGGGAGGTGGTGGTGGGAGGGTAGATTTGCTTTGTCTACATAGCAACTGATGGTGGGTGGAAGTCAACAGTAGGACTACTTCAGCATGATGCAAAGAAGAATTTGTGGTCTCTAAATTCTTTGTGTTTTCAAAAAGACTCATAAAATACTGATTCTTGAACCTCACCCAGATTGGTGGATCCCGAATTTCTGGGAATAGAGCAGATGATCCTTAAACCCAGAATAAAAATTGCCTCTTCTCTTTATATGTAACCCACCACCTCCACTACCATTTCTCCTACTACTCTTGTTCTTTGGGATTTCTCTTAGAGGGAACTCAAACCACACCACAGACCAACTTTCTAGAGTTTGAAGAAATTTATATAAAATAGTATAGGAATATAAAAAGATTAAGTCACTGGGGCTGCTTCGATGTTCAGTCACTAAAATGGCAGGTTATAGACATATGCTACAATATTAATGAGCTTTGAAGACCTTATACTAAGTGAAATAAGCCAGTCACCAAAGGACAAATACTATAGAATTCTGCTTATAGGGGATTTCCAGAGTAGTCCAATTCGTAGAGACAGAAAGTGGAAATGGTGGTTGCCAGAGATGGGCTGGGGGAGAGGAGAATGGGAAGTTAGTATCTAAGGGGTAGAGTTTCCATTGTGCAAGATAAACAGAATTCTGGAGATGGATGGTAGTGGTGGTGGACACACAGCATGAATATTCTTTTTTTTTTTTTTTTTTTTTTTTTGAGGTACTGGGGATTGAACTCAGGGGCATTCTACCTCCGAGCTATACCCCCAGCCCTATTTTTTATTCTTTATTTTGAAACCAGGTCTCACTAAGTTGCGGAGGGCCTCACTAGGTAGCTGAGTCTGACCACGAACCGGGATCCTCTGGTCTCAGCCTCCCGAATGCTAGGATTACAAGCATGCGCTACTACGTCCGGCAGTATGAATGTTCTTAACACCAGCGACATGCTATCCTTAAGCATGGTTAAGATGGCAAACTATGTTGAGTGTATTTTACCACAATTGTAAAGGCAGATTGTATCAGTGAAAAGGTGTGAGAGTTTCCTAGTGTATTTCTTTCCCTGAGAATTCCTATTTCCCAATCTAATGTGAGGATTTTAAGAACTCAGAGTTTCAAGCCGTGTAGGGTAGCATACACCTGTAATACCAATACTTAGGCAGCTGAGACAGGATGGCTGGTTCCAGGTCAGCCTCAGTAATTTAGCAAAGGCTTCAGCAACTTAGTGAAACTCTGTTTCAAAATAAAAAAATAAAGTAGGGCTGGGGGTGTGGCTTGGAGATAAAACATCCCTGGGCTCAATCCTCAGTTAAAAAAAAAAAAATCAGAATTTCAGTCACAAACTACACGTTACAATAAATCAGCATATTTAGAAAATAGTAATTTTAGTAAGTTTGTTTATTTCAATAAATTTTGTTTATTTCAATTAAATTTTAATAAATTTGTTTATTATCTGGTATGGACTATTAAATGGCCACTTGACTAGATTTTGTTGTTATTGTTGTTGTACTGGGGATTGAACTCAGGAGCATTCTACCTCTGAACTACACTTTCACCTCTATTTTATATTTTGAAATAGGGCCTTGCTAAGTTGCTGAGGCTGGCCATGAAGTTGCAGTCCTCCTGTCTCAGCCTCCCAACTAGATTTTGATATAGAAAGAAACACAATCATGAGGGCTTATTTTCTACAAGCAAGTCTTCACAGAGTGATTATAGGTTACCTACAGCCACAGGACCTCTTCTTCATCTAAAATGAATCTACAGAAAAATAAATATCAGTATCAGAGTGCCCAACCAACCTGCCTCCATATTCATGTCTAGGTGCTAAGTTTGCCTTGTTCTAAATATAGACCTGGCAAGAGCTGAATGTCAAACATGATCAAAACCCACTTAGAAACAAATGCTGCTGCGCTTACAAAGCTCTCTGTTATTTCTATTTCTAGAAGAGCCCCTGTTTTATACTCTATTAACTACCAAACAACCTCTTATTTTTTCAGACCCTTCTTCCTTAAATATAATATTAGACTTAAAAAGTCTACCTCTAAAGCAATTTTTTAAACTGACATTAGCATAATACATGAGGTTTAATTCCTGCAGAAGTCAGGGAAGTGCCACTGTGAAATTTCTCTTACCTGTTTCCACACTCATCTTTATAACACTCGTAAAGGTTTTCCAGTAAAGAATCTCATCTCATTGGACTTCATGTTTTCTGTATCAAAGTGTTTATGATTTTTTTTGGCTTTTTATAATGATAACAAAACAGCACCAGAAGTTTTTGCAACTAATGAGCAGATGTGATAATGAATGTAAATAAAATTTTGTGCTCTTCCCTGGGGAATCTAGTAAATTACCTATCAAAAAGTTAATAGAAAGTTTACATAAAATTCTATATAACTGGGATGCAGAGACAGGAAGATCACAAGTTCACAGCCAGCCTCAGCAATTTAGTGAGACGATCAGCAACTTAGCAAGGCCCTGTTTAAATATATGTATATGGCTGGTGGTTATTGCTTGGAGGAAGAATGTTCCTGGATTCAATCCAACAACAACAAATCCATTTTATACATAAAAGCTGACACCCATTTGTTTCTGAGGCAGGCATAAGTCATATATTTTCTGATTAATTATTTAGGCTAGTGCCTAATTCTGTCTTGGAAGCTACTGAATCTCCACCATTATGTCAGAAAGACTGCCTTCCAGGAGTTAATGTAATCATGAGGCTAATTGCAAAAAGCTCAAAGCATTACAAGAGGCACCCCCACTGTGTGCTCAACTAGTCATTACCCCCTAGTCCACATTGTGGCTTCCAAGACCACAGCCTGCCCGGCTTCTCCAACATCATCTTGAGGCCACCGCTCTTGGCTGTTATCTCTGCTGGGAATTTCATCACCATGACTCTGCACGTGTATGCGTGGACATGATAGAAAATTCATCCAGGCTGAGGCACTTGAGAATGTTCTATTCACTGACTACAAATTTTAATGAAGCATATAATCTGAACTTGGGTTCTGTTCAATTATTTGACTTCTCAAAACTGTTTACCTTTGTTGAAAGTTGTCAGAAGTTACACTCCAGTTTTTTCTTTTTTTTCTCTTGGTGATATAACCAAGCTACTGGTCTTTTAAATTCTTATTGGTGACCATAATATTATAGCCTAGTTATTTCCTGCTTGGGTGTGGCATGCTCTTTTTTTTTTTTTTTTTTTTTTTTTTGGTACTGGAGATTGAACCCAGGGGCATTCTACCTCCGAGCTACACCCCCCTCCTCCCTGGTCCTATTTTTTTTTAGTCTTTATTTTGAAACAGAGTCTCGCTAAGTTGTGGAGGTCCTCACTAAATAGCTGAAGCTGTCCTCGAACATGGATCCTCTGGTCTCAGCCTCCCAAGCACTGGGATTACAAGCATGCACCACCACACCCAGCTGCATGTTCTTTTTTTTTTTTTAATGTTTATCTTTAATATCTTCTATATGCTACTAAGTTTAACTTTTTTTCATGATTTTTTTCCTTAAATATGTACAAAGTTATCTTCTTATTTTTAAAGAAATCAAACTGTTCAGTATTTTTAAGGCTCTGCCATATATTAAAACTAAGACATCTTTTCTTTATCTATATGAATAAGAAATTACATTATGGGATTCTTGTTAAAAGGAAAGCATTCCTATTCATAAACTTCAAAGGGCTGGGCTGAGGATGTAGCTCAGTAGTGGAGTGCCTGCCTAGCGTGTACAAGGCCCTGGGATTTATTCCAGCACTGCCAAAATAAATACATAAATTAATTACTTAAAAAAGTAAAAATTTCAAAAGGGAAAAGGAATCACTTTGAAGCATGTTAAACTGCTTCTGTGGCATTGTGTGTGTTATATTTGACATTTCACACTTGACAACTCAATTCGATGAGCTTGGTTGGATAACACAGCTAACAGTAAATAGTTGGCATTCCCCTAAGTGCATTCCACAAAAACCCCAGTTCTATAAAATGTTCATAGTCATTATGTTTTAAAGGGTTCTTTTATCCAAAAATTGGGGAAGCAGTGAGTTAAACAAAGTAAGCAAGTTTATTTACAGTATGACTGCATGTGTGTGTGTGAGTGTGTGTGTGTGAGTGTGTGTGTGTGTGTGTGTGTGTGTGTGTGTGTTGTGTTACTGGAAATTGAACTCAGGGATTTTCTACCTCTGAGATATATCCCCAGCCTTAGTATTATTTTTTTTATTTTGAAACAGAGTCCACTGAGTTTCTGAGGGTATTGCTAAATTGCCAAGGCTGGCCTTGAACCTGTGATCCTCCTGTCTCAGCCGCCCAAGTGCTGGAATTACAGGCAGGCACCACCACCAATGCCCAGCTGCATATAGTATGACTTCTAAGAACCTTTAAAAGGCCAGTATTGCTGGGTGTGGTGGCACATGCTTGTAATCCCTGTACTTGGGAGACTGAAACAGGAGGATCACAGGTTTGAGGACAGCCTCAGCAAGTAGTGAGACTCTCATCAATGTAGTGAGACTCTGTTTCAAAATAAAAATAAAAAATAGGGCTAGGAGTATAGCTCAGAGGGAGAATGCCACTGAGTTAAAAAAAAAAAAAAAAGGCCTGCATGCATGAGCTCTGAGAGGCAGATGTGGTATGCAGCCTTCCCAGTGTATGTTCCTGTTTCAGAACATCTGGTAGGATTGATGTTGCCTAAAATACACTTTGAGAAATATTAGAATAGCAGATAAACTTGACCTAGAGAACAGTCTGGCCTGACATAAAGTTAGTTGAAATACTATCTTAAAACATTCTAGTTGCTGAAAACAGGGCATCTGGTGACAGAGATGGAGTGGAAGTCTCTTGGTATGCCTCTTCTCCTGCCTCCTCTGCACAGGATACTGACCTGCAAGTGGGAGGAGCTGTGGCCCTGTCGTGATCCTGAAACAAACACAAGAACAGAAGCTGATGACTAAGGATGGCAGGGCAAGAATGCTAGGAGAGAGCCTGGATCCCAGACAGCCTCCTGGAGCCCCTGCACTGGCCCTGGACTGCTTTCCTCTGAATATTTTGTTATGAGACACAAATGAAGCTGTTTGTTTAAGCTACCATCAGTCTAGCTTCACGTCCTTTGCAGGTGGAACACCTCAACCAAATGAATACTCTGTCTCGATTGGGAAAGGGTTACTGTGGACGCCCGGAAATCAGATGCGTCTAAATACATTAGACAAAACAGTGGGAGAAGCATTGCAGAAGTCCCGAGCCTTGAAAAGCCTCTTGGAGGATCCATCCTGTAGAAAGTAGATGCTAGACATTATAAGAGTTGTACTCAGCAAGAAGGCCTTAAGTAGTCTAAGGATAGAGTAGTATAGAAACAGAGTTGATATTCAAGTATCAATTGGAAATGTCAATTCTGGTTTCCCAATTTGTTGCCTGGGATAGGTTGGTGGAGAGGGCCCCCTTAAATAAAAATTTAAAGAATTATTTAATTTTGTAACACCTCACAAGAGAAACTCAGCTTGCATCAAAACAATGCATCGCTTTGGCATCTCAAAAGCTCTGTGCATAAGCAGCTTTGGAGGTGCTGATGCCTCAGGAAGCTGGAGGATGGCAGGTGTGAAAGGATGGTACCCATTGGAGAGAGGTTTGTTTGCAAGTTATTCTTGGGGGACTCCCTGAAGATTTTGGAGAAATCTTTGCATGGGCCTCACAGGTAAGCTGGATGGGGCAAAAGCTCTGGGGACTCAAAGGAATTTGGATAAATGCTATTGTATAACCCTGGCTACACATCTAGGCCTGGGGTAATTTGTGTTGCAGACTGTGCTGAAGTGTTAACCACACATTCATTTTTTTACCCCTTCATATCTGTCTCCTCAGGGAAGAGTTCTGCATCGCTGAGGGCTAGAGCAGTCAGCTGGACAAGTGACAGAATTTCAAAAGTCACCTTCCACTCCCTTATGCTTGCTGTGTTGCATAGTAAGGCATGACCGCACATGCCATCTTAGGCCACATCTTTGATTCTAGAGGAAACAGGATAAGGCCAAACAGTGGAATTGGCAAGCTGACCCATTGGAACTGGCCGCAGGCTTAGGAAGAGGATACACTGACTCTTAAGGTATTGTGTTCTCCAGTCTTTCCTAGGATGGAACAGCAAGGAAAGATGCAGGGAAGACACTCTAGAAAAGAGTGTTTGGCTGGAATAATTCTTCCCTGATTTCTGTTTGTGATGGTGCATAGCACAGTGATAGGCAATAGACAGGATTCAGATTCACCTGAACTGAATTATTGGGGAAAGAAAAATATATACTCAGAACTTAAATGGAAGCAAAACTGAACTCATTGAATTTCTCCCTTCTCCCCAACCCTTTATCCTAAAACACACACTCATGTACACACACACACACACACACACACACACACACACACACACACACGCTGTCACTGAGCAACCCTCTGTCTTTAAAAGGAGTGAGGAGGGCAAACTTTGGGGGGAGAGGGAGACAAACAGCTACATAGGGAACCCAGGGGTGTTAGACTCTTTGTCCCTACTGAACATGGGTAAGTCACCCTAGCTTAAGTCTCATCATTTGTAAAATATTGCACTGTTTCATGAGGCATTTGCGAGGAACAAAGACATATATGCACAATAGAGCACTTTGCAAACAATGAAGCGCTGCATGGAGATTCATTGTATTACACGCACAGAACGTCGTGGCACCTGAACAGAGTGTGCACAAGAGCCAGAGACAAGCACGACCAGCAATAAGCCGATCAGAAAGACGGTGGCTGAAGCCAGAAAAATCCTCAGGATTGGAAGAGTTGGGAACTGGGAAGACCGGGAACACTGAGTGAAGGCCGGGAACAGCCAGGTAAATTTCAAATGTCTTAAGTAGGTTGGGGATCATTCATTCATTTATTCTCTCTCTCTTTTTTTCCTTTCTTTCATTTTTTTGGTATTGGGCTTGAATCCAAGGACATTTTGCCTCCAGCTACACTCCTAGCCCTTTTTAGTTTTTATCTTGAAACAGGGTCTTATTACATTGCTGAGGGTCTCACTAAGTTATGAAGGCTGACCTTGAACCTATAACCTTCCTGTCTCAGCTTCCCGAGTACTGGGATTATAAGCATGTACCACCATGCCAGGTTACGCATTCATTCATCCTGCAGAAATGTATTAGTTCAACAAAAGGAGAAATGTGGTATGATTTCACGAATGTGAGGTACATAGACTATGCAAAATTTTAGAGACAGAAAGTAGAATAAATGTTACTAGTGGCTGGGAAATCGGGAAATAGGAAGTTACAGTTTAATGGATATAGGTTTTCTCTTTGGGATGATGAAAATGTTCTGCAAATGGATCATGGAGATGGTTGTGCAACATTGTGAATGTACTTAATGACACTGAATTATACCCTTAACAATAGTTAAAATGGTAAATTTAATGTTATGCATATTTTAGCATCTCCTCCCAAATGCACTGCCTTAAAAATCCAAAGTTTCAAAGATTTCTAATGAGGAAAAGCAGTAATAGCATGAAACTACCAGTCAAGGTTGTATAAATATTCTGGTTTGGGTTGAAATCCAGGTTTTTTCACTTCCTAGCTATGTGAGAGAGTTGCATGCCAAAATCTATAAAGTCAATATAACAATAGTTTTTGCCTCAGGAAGTTGAGGGTTAATTGACACAAGGGAAGGAAGTACTTAGCAGGGCACCTAGAACATAGATGTTCAATAAAAGTTCACTAGTAGCACCAGTAGTAGTGAACAAGAGGTCCTGTTCACCCATGTGCTGTGTATAGGCAGAAATGACTCACAAGTCTAGGTTTATTGCAGATGAAAAGGCAGAATTTAAAATGTCCAAATTGCTGTTGGCTAAAACAGAAGCAGAGAGTAGATAAGCTTCTTAGGATGTCTTTTAAGAAGGGAATGAGAAGAGAAAATGGCCAAGGATTGGGGCTGAGAATCAAGGGTAATAGAGAGTGGTTAACTCCTAAGCAGAGGGATTCGAGTTGCTAAAGGAAACTAAGGAGGACCTCCTGGCTCTATTACTTCTAGTTTTCCACTTTGGGTATTTTGGATTGGGGGGGAGAGGGTACTGGGGATTGAACCCAGGACACTCTACCTCAGAGCGATACCCCCAGCCCTTTTTATTTTTTGTTTTGAAATAGAGTCTTGCTATGTTGCTGAGAGTCTTGGCTAGGTTGCTGAGAGTCTCAGCTAGGTTGCTGAGGCTGGCTATGAACCTATGATCCTCCCATTTCAATCTCCATTTGGGATTATTTTATGGAAGAAAGAGGGAGGGAGAGAAAGCAGGGAGGGATGGAGGGACAAAGAAAAGGGAAGGAAGGAAGTGTTCATGAGGCTGCCACCTGGGTCTATCTGTTGACGTATAGAGGACATGTTCTCACACTTGACAAGTTTTCTAACTCCAGTACAACATCAGCCCTGCCTGGAGGGACAGGGGTAAGGAGTGTTCTACTTGACTTGACTGGGGTTTCTCTGAGAACACACGGAGGGTACACAGCCCTTTTCCTGCTGCAGGAGACCAATTGGAGCTGGTGAAGAGAACTTAGTTGGGAAATGAAAATATATTTAGTTGTTTTAGTATTTTTTTTAAATAACCACCCCAGAAATAAAATAAAATCTGGGCTTTTGATTTTTCTTCAATCCACTAAATGATAGCTTTTCTTTTTCTTTCACAGATGTCTAAGTCTAGAATTCACACATGATGGCCAGTTCTGAAAGATCCTCGTTTTGCTTCTGCCAATACTTCTCTGTAAGCTGCAGCCCCCATGCCTTGCTTAGTCAAGGGGGTAGCCCTCTTTCACTTGTGTGTGTGTGTGTGTGTGTGTGTGTGTGTGTGTGTGTGTGTGTCACTAGGGATTGAACTCAGAGGCACTCTACCTCTGAGTTACACAGCCAGCCAGGTTTTATTTCTTATTTGGAAGCAGGGTCTCACTAAGTTGCGGAGGGCCTTGCTAAGTTGCCCAGGCTGGCTTCGAACCTGCAATACTCCTGTCTCAGCCTCCCAAGTACTGGGCCTCTTTCACTTTTGATGAATGGCCAAACCATTTTCTAGCATGGTTGTTGAGCCATTTTATTACATTTTCTATCAGTGATGTAAGAAGTTCTAGTTTCTCCACATTCTTGCTAAGACTTATTATCTCTCTCTCTTTTTTTTTATTGTAGTCATCCTAGTACTGTGAAGAGGCACCTCATTTGTTATTTTGATTTGTATTTCCCTAATGACTAATGATGCTGAGGCTTTGTCATGTGCTTTTTGTACTTTGCATATCTTTTTTGAAGAAATGTCTATTGAAATCTTTTGCTTACCTTTCTTTTCTTTTTCTTTTTTGTTTGTTTGTTGTTGTGGTTACTGGGGATTGAACCCAAGTGCATATCACCTTTAAATCTTTAATCTTTAAGTTGTAATAATTCCTCCTATATTGTGGATACAAGTCTCTAATTTGATATATGGTTTACAAATATATTCTCCATTCTGTGAGTTGTCTTTTCACTTTCTTACTGGTATCCTTGAAAGTAAGAGTTGGGTGTAACTTCATACATCATATTTAAGAGTGTCATTCACAAATTAGGTGAGTGGAGAAAGAATTGAAAGCTATAAAAATGGCTGAAGGAGGTGTTAATGTTTAACCTTTAAAGGAGAAAAGTAAGGAAATGTGTGCCCAGGTCATTAAATATATATAGAACTGCACTATAGGAGAACATAGCCATGATATGAGTTACTCCAGAAAGGAAACTGAGTATCAGGTAGAAGTTTCCAAAACATTCAGATTCAAAATAAATGACTTTCTTAATCTCAGATTAGTTCAACAAAAATGGATTTTCATAAGCACTCTTTACAATGGAGGCATTCAAACAAAAACTAAATTGTATATCTCAACAATGTGGCTAGAGGGAATTTATCATACTAAGGAAAGATATATTAGACAATCTCATGTTTTTTCTCCTGTCTAAATTCTGTAATTCTATTAAAGTTTATATTTGAAAGTTATAAAAGATAGTGCTTCTCAACATAAAAGTTTTTTTTTTCCACTTAGGCTGTGTGAGAAATTTGAATAGTTATGTTAAGTCACATTAAAAAGTGGCCATTTAGGCCAATAGATAGGTAAAAAATGTTCAACATCATTAGCAATTAGGGAGATGCAAATCAAAACTACCCGGAGATTCCATCTAACTCCAATCATAAAGGCAATCATCAAGAAGTCAAATAACAATACATTTTGATGAGGATGTGGGGAAATAGGAATTCTTCTACACTGTTGGTAGGATTGCAAACTAGTTCAGGCACTGTGGAGATCAGTATGGAGATTCCTTAGAAAGCTAGGAACGGATCCACCATATAATCCAGCTATACCACTCCTGAGTATCTTTCCAAAGTGGTTAAAACCAGAGAACTACAGTAACATATGCATACCCATGTTTATAGTAGCACAATTCACAATTGCCAAATTATGGAACCAACCCAGGTGTCCATCAACAGATGAATAGATTACAAAACTATGGGAAATACACACAATGGAATTCTACTCAGCAATAAAGAAGAATAAAACAATGTCATTTGCAAGAAAATGGAAGGACCTGGAGAACATTATGTTAAGTGAGATTAGCCAGTCACAGAAAGTGAAGGGGCATATGTTTTCTTTAATATGCACAAGCTAGGGAGTAACTGGAATACCAGAGGGACTCCAGATAATGGAGGAGAAACCTCAGTGGAGCCAGGGAAGTGGTCTAAGGGAATGGGAGGAGGAAGACTGAGGTTCATTATTGGAAATACTAACATCGAAGGTATGCACATGTGAAAATCCCAATGTCAATCTCAGTGCTCTGAGATTGCGGGGGGGGGGGGGGGGGGGGGGGGGGGGGGGGGGGGGGGGGGGGGGGGGGGGGGGGGGGGGGGGGGGGGGGGGGAGATTGGGGGGGGGGGGGGGACCAAGTGCTGTGTGCCTGTATGTCAATGTTAACATGACATACATTATGATGTGAGACCATAATGCAGCAATAAAGGCACATAAAAATAAAATAAAGTAAAATATGATTATTATAATAAAAAAGTGGCCATTTAGCCGGGATTGGTGGCGCACACTTCTAATCCCAGTTACTTGGGAGGCTGAGACAGGAGGACCACAGGTTCAAAGCCAGTTTCAGCAACTTAGCAAGGTCCTCTGCAACTTAGCAAGACCCTCCCTGTTTCCAAATAAAAAATAAAATAAGTCTGGGAGTTTATCTGTCAGCATTCTCACAACCATAATTTAAGACCTGACCACATAACTTAGAGGAAAGAAGATTTATTTTTTTACGAGTTGGGGTTCAGTCCATGTGAGGCTGGGGACCACAGATCTCAGGGCATGGCAGCAGGAGGAGGGGAGAGGGAGAGCACATGGGTTGTCCTTCTCATATCTTGGAGTTGGAAGCAAGAGAACAGGAGGAGGAAGAACCATATATAATCCCCAAGGCTGCCCTCCTAGGGATCTAACCCTCCAGCCACACCCTACCAGCCCAGGCCCAAACCCAGATAAATTATTACAGTAGATTTATCCTCTGCTGGAACTACAACCCTCATGACTCAATTATATCAGCTCCAAAGATTCATAAATGAGTTCTTTAAGGAACATTTTATATCTAACTATAACGGGGTGTAGTTCAGAGGCAGAATGCCCCTGGGTTCACTCCTTAGCATCATAAAAAAAAAAGTGGCCATTTAGCTGAGCATGGTGGTACACTCCTATAAGTCCAATGCTTGGGAAACTGAGACAGGAAGATGGAAGGTTGGAGACCAGCCTCAGCAACTTAGCGAGACTCTCAGCTACCTAGAGAGACCCTGTTTCAAAACAAAAAATAAAAAGGGCTGGAGGTATACCTCAGAAGTAGAATGCTGCTGGGTTCAATTCCCAGCACTCCCCCCCCCCCCACACACACACAGTGTGACCATTGAAAAGAAAAAATAATGGCTATGTGGTATAAGCCATTCTAGAAATACTGCTCAACATTAAGGAAATTTAAAGGTTTTAGCATCTTACTAAAAGCAGTGTTATATAATTAATGACAAAGCATTTCATATACAACTATTCCTGTCATATGTTAAAAAATAACTCAGACAAAAATAAACATGAGTCTTGCCTATTTCAATTATTTTCTTCTCTCAGTTGCAGAGGTCAGGTCCAAATATCCTCACAGAGCAGTATTACTCCATTTTCCTTCTGCGGTCGTGACAAGTAAAAGGAAATTGCTAAATTGTTCACACAGTATAACAGCCAAAGAATAAAAGTTCTAGAAAACTTTGGTTAAAATATTTCCTCTATGTCTGAGGATATAGCTCAATGATAGAGTGCTTGCCTAGCATGTTGAGGCCCTGGGTTCAATCCCCTGCACTGCCTAAATAAATAAATAAATAAATAAATAAATAAATAAATAGATAGATAGATAAGCTGGGCACAGTGGCACTCTCCTGTAATCCTAGAACTTGGGAGGGCGAGACAGGAGGATCCCAGGTTCATAGCCAGCCTCAAAAATTTAGTGAAGCCCTTTGCAACTTACTGAGACCCTGTTTCAAAATAGAAAATAAAACAGGGCTGGAGGTATAGCTAAGAGGTAGAATGCCCCCTGGGCTCAATCCCCAGTATCACAAAATACATTAATTAATTAATTAATTTATTTATTTATTTATTTTTGGTCTATGGCACAGAGAATAAATGAAAAATTCCTTCAGACTAAGAGTTTCATATAAAGCACAATAGAGGTCCATAAAATCATTGTTCATTTGGAAAATATACAAAGCCCAGAAACAAAGTCCAGGAGAAAATTGGGCATGAAAACAAATCTAAGGATAATTATTCTCACTGCTATAAAGCAGGCTTAGCAATAACCACTCAGGCACTCGCCCAAGGCAGTTGAGAATTTATACCAGATGAAGGAATAATAAAGAATTCTGGTGATTTTACTCTCATGGGAAGGGTTGACTGGTTGAAATTAAAGCAGAAATTGGTTGTAAATCCATTTTAGTTTTTGTATAAGATGTGGGGAAAGGAAAAATAACAATCCCAGAGGAACTTAATAAGAAAGAAAAGAAGATACAACTTTTAAGAACAGAAAACAGAGTCTGAGTTATTGGAGTGTAGGCTATTTCCATGTATTAGAGGAACAGAGTTTCACAACAAACATGGGGATAGTAAGATAAAGAAATTAGCAAGACAAACTAGCATGGGAGTGCAAAAACAGTTCAAAATGTAAGCCAAGCCAGGTGCAGTGGTGCACACCTGTAATCCCAACACTTGGGAGGCTGAGACAGGAGGATTGCAGGTTAAAAACTAATCTCAGCAAGCCAGGCATGATGGCACATGCTTGTA
>PVLC010002753.1:72887-108804 GCA_004027655.1 Graphiurus murinus
GAAGGGGAAGGGGAAGGGGAAGGGGAAAGGGAAGGGGAGGAGGGGAGGAAAAGGACAAAGAGGAGGAAGAGGAGGAGGAGGAGGAGAGAAAATGAGAGCCAACTGCAGCAATCTCATAACAAGTTGACCAGAGAGGAAAAGGAAAACTTACATGTAAGAAAATATTTGTAGGAAATACTGATTTTGAAGAGAAAACCCAGATAGCAAAAGAAGAGGAGTTTCATGGATCAAAAATGAGTACAAACAATTTTGTTTAAAAAGTTTACAAATAGTAGGAAGAATGATTTTAACCACTCTACCCAAGCAAGAGTCCTCTACCACTGAGCTACATCACCAGCCCTTTTTATTTATTTATTTTTTATTTTGAGACAAGGACTCCCTAAATTGCCCAGGCTGACCTCAAACTTGTGATCCTCCTGTATTAGCTTCACCAGTCATTTGGGTTATAGATATATGCTACCAAGCCCAGCTCTTAAATTTCTTTTATTTTTTTAATTTAATTTTTGTGAAATGCAACCCAGGATTGGTAGCCTAAGCCATCTCTGGACCTATAACCAGGAACGAGCAACCTAGAGAGATCCCTTCTCATTCTGAGAGGTGTCCAAGCTCTTTCAGCCTAGGTGTGCTCTGGGTCTGGCCCCTCTTGTCCTCCATTCAAACCTTGTTATACTACTGTGCTGCTGCAGGGTCCAGGCTTTCCTGAGAAGTCCTCTCTCTGCTCTCCCAGGTGGTTGATGGCTTCCCCTTACTTCTCTACAACATGCTGGGTACCAGCACAGGACTTTGAGATTTTCTGACATTTAAGGGATATTAGAAAAAAAAAAGTGTGACACTAAGCCCATCTTGAGCCTACTGTACAGGTCCAGACACATCGTAGGGCCTCTTAGAGGGTCATACCCCCCCTTTCCTTGCCTGCCTCCTCATGTTAGTGTGCGTCAGTTGGGTCCTCTCGGAAGCAGATGTAGGGATGGAGTTAGGAGAGCCAAAGTTTATTGGGAAGTAAGACACAGGGAAATAAAAGGGAACAACGGGGATTGGGTGGGAGAGCCCACATACTAACATGCAGCTCTGAACAAAGTCTGCTTTCCAGTGGGAGCTCCAGAGTCAACTCTTTCTTTAGAGGGTCCCATTCTTTGGGAGAAGGGGGCTAGACCTTAGAACCACAGTCTTGCTTGAAAAGGGAGAAGAACATGAGCTTGACTCAAAAGCTGAGGTGGACTGAAGGACTTGACAGCTAGAGGCTGTCAGCTAAGTAGATCCTTTGCAGCCAGGCAGTCTGTTTTGAAGGGGATTCTGAGCAATGCACGTCTTGTCCCCATGTCTCTGGCACAACCTAACAGCTCTAGTCACCCATTGCAAACCACCAGACATGCCTTGGCCTTGCTTTGCCTCCCTTTTAGCCAAACTGACCCCTGACTCCAGAGAGGAAAGTCTGGGTTTTGATTTTTTTATTCCCACATTTTTCCACATGACTGACAGTGGGAATGTCCATTCCATTCACAGGAAACACCACTGCCACCCACGAAAGTGCAGCCTGGCTCATGGACCTAATAAGACAATTGCACAAATGTTTAATAGCAATATATTTCCCCAACACACCCTATTCTATTTTGAAAAGCACCACATGTAGCATATCAACAACTAATCCAAGTGGCTGTCTGCCAAACTAAATAAAGATTCTTATTAGTCTTTTGGTTTTCAAGGGTGTCATAATCTTAGAATCTAGTTGCATCCAAGGGTACTTTATTAAAGGAACAATATATGTTAAATGGCAGACTCACTTTCTCTGTAAATGCAAAAAATTATCTATATAGTTTTAAATATTTATGGATATATGAAAACATTCTTGACTAAATTTTTCACTTTCCTTCTAAATATAAGCATCATGTAATTTCAAATAGTGAGTAATCAGCAGGAACAAGCCAAACTTTGAGAGAACATTTAAAGTTTTTTTTTTTTTTTTTTTAATTTTCTTCTTCACAGTATATACGTAATGAAACTCTGTGTTTTTGTTGTTGTTGTTTTTTAAAGGCTGGGGATGTAGCTTAGAGGTAGAATGCCCCTAGGGGTTCAATTCCCAGTAACACACACACACACACACACACACACACACATATACGCACACACACACACACTATGGTAGAGCACTTGCCTAGCATGTGCAAAGCCCTGGATTCAATCCCCAGTTCCACAAACAAACAAATCTACTTTTGACAGAGCAACAAAATTAACCTCAGATTCCTGGTAACATGAATGTTTGTCTAAGAATGTTTCTTCATTAGGAGTTGGGAGTGGCCACACATTAACTATGTCAGGCCACAAGGGGAATGCCAATTTATTAACTTTAGACTGGAGATATATGTATATTTTCTTTTTCTGTGGTACTCTACATTGAACCCTGAGGTATTCTACCTTCCAGCTACAACCCCAGCCCAATTTTATTTCTTATTTGTTAACAGGGTGTCACTAGGTTGATGAGTCTCACTTTTTGTTGAGGCTGTCCTCAAACCTGCAATCTTCCTATCTCAGCCTCCCAAGTGCAGGGATTACAGGTGTGTGCCACCACACCCAGCTTTATATTTTTTTCTATCCAACCTGCCGATCCACAGAAACAACAAAGTCAATTGAGGCCTACATAAAGATGTAACTTAATATAAGTTTTAAAAATAGAAAGATTTCTGCTTTGTGCTTTAATATAATAAATATTTAATAAGTAAGGCAAATGAAAGGTTTTTCCCCCTGGTACTGGAGATTGAAGCCAGGGGTGCTCTATCTCCAAACTATACTCCCAGCACTATTTTATTTATTTATTTTTAAATTTTGAAACAGGATCTCACTAGGTTGCTAAGAATTTCGCTAAATTGCTGAGACTGGTCTTCAACCTGTGATCCTCCTGTTTCAGCCTCTCAAGTACTGGGATTACAAGCATACGCCACCATACCTGGCTTGTTGTTTCTTTTAATAAAAAGAAAAGCAGAAGTTAAGGAAGAATGAGAAAGGGGATGGATAGAATTGGGAATAAAATGTGAGAGAGAAAGATCTAGCAATAGACATCTACAGGGAACTCAATATACAAGTGGAAAAATGAAGATAGCGTCCAGAAAGATAGGATGAGTATTAATGTAAGATGTGAAAAGAGAAGAGGTTCCAAAGAAGGCAGAAAGTTGAACCTTAGCAGAAAGTGGATCCACTCATTGGACTGGGTTGGAGAAGGGAGACACAGCTCTATTTTTAATCTATTGCATTTGAAGGACCTGTAGAAGAACCAGGTAGAGGTTGGAACCAAATTCAAGAGTAACAGGATTTAGAACTAGAGACTTATCTTTGAAGGAAATGAAGTGGTCAGTGGTGAGTGAAGAAAGAAGGCAAAAACAACTGTCAAAGAGTGGCTTTATTCAGATACTGTAATAAGTGATATTTTTTCTAGCGAAAGTCACAAGATCCTACGTTGTTTTGCAATATTATGGTTTGACATTTTGTGCTCCATTTATCAGAATCTTATTTCAAATTTGATTTATAGATATACTTTAATGGAAAAACTACCTCACAAAAATACATAGAATCAAAAAGAAGAAATGTGTGGCTTTTACTAAGTAACAGTATTCATGTTTCCATCCTATACATTAATTATGTAAAAGTTTTTGTTGAAATGTAGATGATCAGTTTCTAATTCTCCTGAAATCAATTGTTTTTTCTTGAAAATTAATTGGTAGGTGTTGTATTTTTAAATATTTAGCAAATGGGTTCAAATTCCACTCCAACTCTTTCACCTGGAAATTTTAAAAGTTAGTTAGAAAAGTCTATTCCTCACTTTTTTTTAGGTGTGTAGATATAAAGGTTTTTAGTAGGTGTCATGCTTATATTTGATTAGACAACAAAAATCACTTAATGGTGAGAACACTGCCAAGCTTTGATAAAAGTAACAAATCATTGTCTCACTCATTGGCTGACTTCAGTTCAGGTCCCACTAGACATTGTTTGCCAGTGGTTGAAGAGACACAAAGGAAAGAGGTTAAGAAGAATTCAAAAGTTTCTTCCTAGAACATCAGTTCTGCCATTCCATATCCCTTTGTTTGGGATTATTAGCATTATCTTCAATCAGTAGCTTCTTTGAAGAGATTTAAAAAACACTTGTCTTCTTTTGAGGATTTGTTTATTTAAAACTGGATATTATAACCCATAAATCCATGTAAATTGTAGTACGTAGCAATATGCTGAAAGCTGATGAGTGAATGAGATAGAAAAGGTCAAATGATTCATTATGCAATTCTCAGTCTTCTACCAGGACATTTTGTGTACCTGGTGTCACATAGATGGAATGAGAATAACAGTGTCATTCTATATATAAATATTAGTAAAGCCTATCAAGCAGATTTCCAAATGTTTGGGAAGTATAACTTTCTCCTCATCTTTACATAAAAATATAAATAACATTTATATTATTTTCTTCCTATACCCTAGTGACTTGTCTTCCAGAACCCTGGGGATATGTGTCCCCACTTTGGAGATCACTAATTTAGAGTAGTACTTTACAAACTTTAGGTTGTCTAAGAATCTCTAGGAGGCTAGATATGTAGGTATATGTGTATTTCATCAGATTGGCTGAAGAATCACTTATATAAGGTAAAATTTCCTTTTTTTAAATATAGTTCTATGAGTCATGGCCACTATGTGTAAACATCAACACAATCAAAACATAGAAAGTGTCCATCACCCCTTAACATTACTATACAACCCTTCACAATCCATTCCTCCTCCTAACTTCAGCCCCTGGCAACCACTAATGTGATTTCTGTTCCTATAATTTTCTTTTTTTTTTTTTTTTTTTTGCGGTACTGGGGATTGAACTCAGGGACATTTTACCTCCGAGCTATACCCCCAGCCCTATTTTTTATTCTTTATTTTGAAACTGAATCTCACTAAGTTGCGGAGTGCCTCACTAGGTAGCTGAGGCTGGCCGCGAACCCAGATTCTCCGGTCTCAGCCTCCCGAATGCTGGGATTACAAGCGTGCGCCACCATGCCCGGCTTCTGTTCCTATAATTTTATTATTTATTTTATTGAGATAAAATTCTCATAACATAAGTTTGACTAGTTTTATGAATTTACAGTGTACATGTCAGTGAGTTTTAGAACATTCATAATTGTGCCACCATCAGCATTATCTAATTCCAGATTTTTATCACTTCCAAAGAAATTCCATTCCCATTAAGCACTCTAGGGATAAGTTGAATGTGTAGATCCTCAAGTCCAAGAGCTTCTAACTCAGTAGAAGTGGTGTTGGGTCCCCGAATCTGCATCTTCAATAAGTCCCCAAGTGTTCCTTGTGCAGGCAATCCCCAAATCATATTTTGAGAAACATTCTTCTAAAGACAAAATTATTTCCATGCACCATATTACAGTTTAGTTTTAGGAGAGACACATGTAGTAATTGGACTGTTTCATTAGCAATATAATATAGAAGCCGGGCATGGTGGTACACGCTTGTAATCCCAGTACTTGGGAGGCTGAGACCGGAGGATCCGAGTTGGCAGCCAGCCTCAGCTACTTAGTAAGGCCCTCCGCAACTTAGTGAGACCCGGTTTCAAAATAAAGAATAAAAAAAAAAAGATAGGGCTGGGGTTATAGCTCGAAGGTAGAACACCCTTGAGTTCAATCCTCAGTACCACAAAAAGAAAAGAAAAAAAAAAAAAAAGAAAGAAATATAATCTAGATTTCGCTCAGACCTCCCCATCATCTTTCAACAAATGAGGGCTCATTAAAATTAGCAACTCTGTTTGTTAGCCAGCCTTTCATTGCTGTGATCCAAATACCTGACACGAACAACTTAGAGGAGGAAAAGTTTATTTTGGCTCATGGCTTCAGAAGTCTCAGTCCACAGTCAGTTGATTCCATTGCTCTGGGTCTGGCATGAGGCAGAACATCATGTTAGAAGGGCATGGCAGAAGAAAGCTGCTCAGCTCATGGCAGCCAGAAAGGAAAGAGAGAGAGAGAAAGAGAAAAAGAGAGAGAGAGAGAGAGAGAGAGAGAGAGAGAGAGAGATGGAAAGGCCAGAAATAGTCCCCAATGCCGTGCCCACAGTGACCTACTTCCTCCAGTATGCCCCATTTGCCTATACCTATGGTTTTTACCACCTCCCAATAGTCCATTTAAATTACCAATCTATCAGATGGATTAGATGAGACTAGAGTCCAAACATATTTTAAAAGCCCCACCTCTGAACCATTTGGGACTATACTTTAAACACATGAGCCTTTGGGGCTGGGGGACATTCTAGATCCAAACCATAACAATAATTAAACTTTTTCTTTTCTTAACCCCACTGTCCATTCAGGACCCTGTGTCCTTAGAAAAAGCTCTTCATGTATTTCTGAGCAGCTATGAGAGATGCACAATATCTCTTTACCCCTGTCCTCTAATCCCAGAGATGCTTGGAGACTCCTTCTAGTGCCAGTGCCACAACTCATGGTATTCATACCCAGAACCGACACCAAGAATGTGGACATCCATGCAGTGATGCTGTTCCCCAAATATCCCTATCTTAGATTAGATTCCCTGAAAATAGACTCTGCAGATGGAGAATTGTGTGTAAAATTTTCTTTGGGAAAATTTCTCAGGAGGTACACTTGTATAGAAGCAGGGAAGGAAGATTGAACAGAGTCCAAGAGTTCACTGGTCCTGTGGCCGAAACTGGAAGGAAGGAGACCTTTCAGGATTGTCCCATATTGAGCCAATCTGACTAGTCCTGTGTATTCTGCCATAGCCAATCATTGGCTAGAGGATGCGCTCCAGGAAGTAGACAGTTCTCTGTGGTGGAGCCATGGTCCTGTGAGGGACATATATGTCAGTCCTCAGTAGCCAATAGTCCCAGTATCTCAGGGATGGGGATTTGGGCTCTGAAGAAGGTATCTGAACACAACATTATAGTATCCATTACTGTCCACTCTGCACTCACTTCCATGTGCCTTTTTATAGTAAGTTCACCCCATTTGGAAACAGCTTCTCCAGGATTCTGGTTGGTCTTGTTTCCTGGCAAATATATAAGAAAAAGCCACTGGGAAGGACTACAAGCCCCACCGTGGCACGTTTGATCTAGAAACTACAACTGATACTCAAAATCCACCTCTTCCTTTCCCTTTTCTAGATTCCCCTCACAATGACCCCTCACCCCATTCCTTCAATCAGAGCCCCTGGTTCCCATGATCGTGTAGCTTCCATATTTATTGATTTACCAGTAAAACTGGGCAGCTGAGAATGAAAAATTGCTCCCATGGATTACTTGATCACCAAACATCCTCCACCCAGCCCCCATTGCATAGCAGCAATTCCAGCTCCTCCTGATGATTTAGGGTCTGTGACCCATCCTAGCTTCAGTGGGAAGCAAACCTTGACAGAAACCACCGTAATACTCCTGAAGCCAATGGAGCTTTAAGAGACTGTACAGTGCATGTAAAATGCTCTAATGTTGAATATTATACTAAGTGAGATTTGTCAGTCACAAAACAATGAAAGGTCAGATGTTTTCTCTCATATATGGAAACTAGGGAGAAAGTGGAATACAAAAGGGACTCCAGACAAAGGAGGGGACACCCAACCAGAATGATGGAGGGGGCCAAAGGGAAGGAGAAAGGTGGGGGGGGAGTGAGGTTCAGTGAAGGAAACACTTCAATGGACGTGATGTACATAAACAAAATTATCAATGTTGTTCTCAAAATTGTACATGGGAAGGGTGAGGGAGTGAGGTAGGAGTTGGGGGGAGGATCACTGAGTGCCATATGCATGTATGTCTCTACCACTCTGAGCTTCATCATGATGTCTGATTACAATACATCAATATAAAACAAAAACCCAAAGCTCTAATGTTTAACTTAATTGTTACAAAAATGAAATAGGCTGGTGAAATATTTCTGGCTCTCTTGTCCTGATACCCCATGCCATTTCCATAAGGAGACTAAAGTACTTCATTGATTCTGAATTCTTATCTAACTATTCTTTACCTCTTTCTTTTCTTTCACAGTCCAAATTCTTAAAAAATTAAAAAAATGAAAAGAGTTCTATATCATCCTTTTCTAAAGTATCTAAGGAATAATAGTTTCATGGTATAAAAAAAAGCAATTTTATAAAAAACACATTTGGGAATTTTAATGACAAATTATAGCTAAGATTTGCTGATGGTTTACTATGAAACAGGTATTAGGCTAAGAGCTTTAAAGTACTATCTCATTTATTTTATTCAGGCACTTGATCATTCAACAAATACTGAGTTCCTTCTATGCACCAGTCACTGTGGTAGGTACTAGGAATATAACGTAATGCAATAATCACCAACAGGTAGTTTCTGTGTTTATGGAGTTCACCATTTATTCCAGAGATCGTTACTAAACGAATAACCACACAAATAAATGTGAAATTGTAGTGGTACTTAATATTATAAATGAGAGATATGTGGTACTATAAGATAATATTACTGGGAAATTGACTTTAAAAAGTCACAGAAGACTTCCCTAGGAACTGAAAATTTTCCCGGACTAGAAGTAATATAGGACACACACACATATGTGACAAATATATAATTTTGATGTATTTATGACAACATTTTCCCATATTTGATTTTTAAAAAATCAGCCCATAGACCAAGAATCTCAGCAAACTCTACAAGGAAAACCACACCTATCCCCATCATTGTCAAACTTTTGAAAATAAAAAAGAAAGAAAGAAAAACTCTTAAAAGCAACCAAAAGAAGAGACATCTTGTTGTCTGTCGCTCTCTCTTTCACACACAAACAAGGATAAGAACAATGCTGATTTTTTATCAGAAGAATCTAGAAGATGGCAGCATGACACTTTTAAAGGGCTTAAAGAAAAAAATCAGCTAGAATTCTGTAGTTACTGAGAATGTCTCCCAGAAAGAAAGAAGGTATTAAAAATTTTCTGATAAACACACATTGAGAGATTCATTGCCAGGTGACTCCCAGAAAAGCTAAGTGAAGTTCTTCATGATGAAGGAAAATATTACCAGAAGGAAATGCAGATCTATAGGCTGAGACTTAGCACATTAAAAGTGGTAAACATGTGTGTAAATATAAACGAGTATTTTTATTTCTTTTTTAAACTTTTCAAGCAAGGGAATGCATGCTGGGTTCTGTGTGGTCAGTTTGGTTCCACCACCTCCATTTGAAGTTACGTTGTTTGGAATTCTTTTACTGTGTGGTTCTAGGTTTGGATTGACTGTCTGCAGAAGCCATTACTCTTGAAAGACTGTGGTGGTCAGACATGCTGAATGACAGATGCAGAGGTAACCAACAGGTTTCATTTTGTTCTCATTCTATTTCTGTGTTGTTGTTTTTTTCTTTTCTTTTTTATTGTGTGTGTGGTACTAAGGATTGAATCCAGGGGCATTCTACCTCTGAGGCTACACCTCCAGCCCCATTTTATTTTTATTTTGAAATAGGGTCTCGCTAAGCTGTGAACGGCCTCACTAAGTTCCTGAGGCTGTGCTCAAACCTGTAATCCTCCTGTCTCAGTCTCCCAAGTACTGGGATTACAATCATGCTCCACTATGCCTGGCATCTTCATGATGAAGGAAAATATTATCAGAAGGAAATGCAGATCTATAGGCTGGGACTTAGCACATTGAAAGTGATAAACTTGTGTTTACCACTGTTCTGTGTCCAGCCAGTCTTTCCTACTTCTGGTCCTGCTGATCATTAGTGGTCCCAAATGCAGTACCAAGTTCTTGACTACGGACCCACAGAGCATTCAAATTTCTCTGGGAATTTGGGCATGGTGGTGCATGCTTGTAATCCCAGTACTTGGGAGGTTGAGACAGGAGGATCCTGATTCACGGCCAGCCTCAGCTACTTAGTGAGGCCCTCCGCAACTTAGTGAGACCCTGTTTCAAAACAAAGGATAAAAATAGGACTGGGGGTGTAGCTCAGAGGTAGAATGCCCCTGAGTTCAATCCGCAGTACCTCAAAAAAAAATTTCTCTGGGAAAGGTTGCAAGCACCTGCCCTATTTTCTGACTTACTATTTTTAGTTTTCATCTTAACTGACTTCTGTTTGTGCCACTTGATGCCCCAGTTTTCCTTCAACGGATCTACTATGCTCTTGTAGACAATAAAGATTGACACCACAGTTTCCTGGTACATCTCTTGCTGCTTTCCAGCTTCTTGATTTCATCTGCTTATCCTAAAGCTGTGTTCCCTGGGATCGTCCTAGGTTCTCTGATCTTCTTACTCCTGCACACTTGCAGACTGATCACCTTCATTAGTTCAACAAACAGAAACTGGGACTGTGCAAGCCAGGGAAGATCTAGGGATTAAAAACACTGACCCTTCCCTGAGGATGTCGAAAGTCTACTAGAGGAGGCAGAACATTAAAGTAAGATTGAGTGGTGGGAGAAGGTCATGAGGCAGGATAGAAGAAATAAAAAATAGGTAGAAAGGAGACATAAAGGAAGGACAAGGAAATACAGTTTTAATTGAAAAAATCTGTATACCTTTCTAGACTGTCATTCCCCAATCCATTCTGTCTTCCAGGTCTGTCACTCCCAATTTGGGGGGAAATCTATACATCTTAAAATTTCTGTCTATTCACTCAGTTCTGATAATTACCTTGTGCACTGTTATTTAGCTCACCAACAAACAAGTAAAGAGAGATGCAATGTTGGGTTTCTGGGTCTTCCTTCCTTCCTTCCTTCCTTCCTTCCTTCCTTCCTTCCTTCCTTCCTTCCTTCCTTTCTTTCTGGTATTGAGTACTGAACCTGGGGCATTCTATTTCTCAGTATTTGGAGAAAGGTCTCACTAAATTGCTGAGGCTGACCTTGAACCTGCCATCCTCCTGTTTCACCTTCCCATTTACTGGCATTACAGGCATGTTGCTATCATATCTGGTTGAGATGGGACATTTTAAGAAACCTATATTTTAGAGGACTTTCCAATGTTATCTACCTACCAGATAATGGAGTCCATGTCAGCCTAAGGATCCTGAGGATAATCAGCCTGATGCCATCCTCACATGCCTTCCCATATACACCCCTCATCAAGTTTCCTTTAAAAGAAGAGCTGCGAATCCCCGTGCCTTTACTGACGTATGCCAAAATTCTTTTCTATTACATATGTGAAGAATTCCACTGGTCCTGGGGCCCACCTTGGGACCCTCTCTCAGACAGAGGGTCATAAAGGGGCTAATATAAGTGATAACGAGTTTTGAATTAATCTTGAGGGTAAAGGTAAATCACTTAAGGATTTCCTCTAATAAATGAAAATCAATTTGAATTTTAGAAAGATTGTCCTGGAAACGATGTGAAGAAGAGACTAGAGAGTGGCAGTGATATAGGATAGAATAAATAAGTAGGTAGAAAGGAGACAGACAGGAAGGAAAAGTAAAATATAACTTTAATATAAGAACCTGGAGCCGGGCGAGGTGGTGCACGCTTGGAATCCCAGCATTCGGGAGGCTGAGACCAGAGGATCCGGGTTCGCGGCCAGCCTCAGCTACCTAGTGAGGCACTCTGCAACTTAGTGAGACCCGGTTTCAAAATAAAGAATAAAAATAGAGCTGGGGGTGTAGCTCGGAGGTAGAATGCCCCTGAGTTCAATCCCCAGTACCACAAAAAAAAAAAAAATATATATATATATATATGTATATATATGAATGAACCTGGAGCTGAAGTGCTTCAGCCTTTACTCTCCAAACCAGTTCTCTTCTCCAGGCCTGTCTCTCCCAAATATCTGAGAAATTTGTACATCCTAGAGTTAACTGAAAGAAACTACATTTGCCCTCTGCATTGATAAAAAGACAGGATATTTTGAGAAAGCTATAATTTAGAACACTCTTCAGCTTATCTGTCAATCAGATAATGAAGACCTCTATCAGCCTGAGGACCTTAAGGTTAACCAGACTCATGTAGAATAGAAGAAATCAGCAAGTACAAAGGAGATGGACAAGAAGGAAAAGTAAAGTATAACTTTGATATAAAAAACCTGGAACTGAAGTGCTTCAGCCTCTACTCCACAAACCAGTTCTCTTTCCCAGGTCTAACACTCCCAAATTCCTGGGAAACCTGTAGATGTTAGAGTTAACTAAAACTATAAGTGCCCTGTGTATTGATAACAACACAGGTATGATATTTTGAGAAACCTATAATTCAGGTCTCTCTTCAGCCTGTCAATCAGCTAATGAAGACCCCAATCAGCCTGAGGACCCTCAGGTTGACCAGACCACCAGACCACCAGACCCCCAGGAAGTCCTTGGGACTACCGGACTGAGATCATCCTCCCTAAAGCTGACCAGACTACCTGATCACCATAAACTGCCTTGGAAACTACCAGTCTGAGATCATCTCACACACCTCCTCTAGCCCACCCCTCACAAAAGTCCCCTATAAGAAAAGAGAGGACCCTGCACTCCCCAAAATGCCTTCCTCATCTTGAGGTGGCCTACATTCTGTCTGAATGTGTATTTCTTTCCCTTTCCCCAAATAAAACTTTGTCCATGTCTCTGATTGGCATGTGCTGATTCTTTTCTGTCATGTTAGCCAAGGACCCTCCTGATCCAGAGTTCCTGAATTGAGGAGTCAACCCACCACCCTAACAGCAGAATTGGAGAGAGGAAACCATTGGGAGAATCCTGTAAGCAAACAAACAAGTTATGGCTAAGGTCTAAACCAGGGCAAAGGCAGAGATATTGAGAAGAGGGAAAGGCTTGGATGGGTAAAGGCTTAGAAGTAAATTTGATGGATTGTGTTATTTTGGATCTGAAAAGTAAAGGTATAAAAAGGTTGGAGGAGGACTCAAGGATTCTAATATGGTTAGCAGATTAAAATGGGTTACTATTGAGTGGATAGGGTCATAGGAGAAGAAACAAGTTTTGAAGAAAAAAGGATGAGTTTGATTTTGAATGCTCTATTTTTTATTTCAAAACAGGAGCTTACTAAGTTACAGAGGCTGCCTTCGACCTGCAATCATCCTGTCTGAGCCTCCCAAGTACTAGGATTGCAGGCATAGTTTAGGCACTGTTGACTTTGGAAGCCAGATATCTCTTTGTCATAAGAGGTTGTTCTTTCCTTGTAGGATGTTCAGCAGCATCCCTGGGCTCAACCCACTAGATGCCAGAAACACCCTACCCGCATTGGTGAAAACATTGTCCAACCTTCCCTGGGGGACAAAACTGATCCCTGCTGAGATTTGTTGATTTAGATGGAGATCGCTCCCGCTCCGTGGTTTGTACTGTCTCACATATGCTAATGATGCTCTCGCTTGCCTCTCAGCCCACAGCTCTCCCTGCTCTAGACCTGCCATCTGCAGCCAGATTGGCAGGACCGGATGAGGACCAGTTCAGTGCAGGGTGATTTTTTTTTTTAATTTCTATTATTCTGCACGGATTTTTTATACATTTCTTGAGTACAACAGGGTTACTTATACATTTACGACATATCAATCATTGTCAGAGCACAATTAGCACCACTTCTTCGTTTTCCACGTATAGCCCACATTCTTAACATCGCCTGGTCAAGCAAACTTTCTAGAGTCATAAAACCATAAACCTTTAGAGTCATATATTTACTTTCTAAGAAGTAGGAGGGTCTTTCATCTACACATCCTAGGAGCAATCACCAGATTTTGAGACGCCAAAGTAGTCATAGCAGAGTAATCAGTATGATTACTCATATATGCAGATAGCAACTGACAGGAGGAAAGGACCCAGCTGGGCTACATTCCATCTGCACACATTCTTTTCAGGATCTCCTTCAAGGTGCCAGTTCTGTAGATGCATAAGGGACACAAACTGTTGTCGAATTTGTGTATGCACCAAGAAGTCTCTCTCAAGAAAAAGAGAAAAAGGAAAGAGGAAAGAAATAAGGTTTCATTTTTGTTTGGGGGCTTAGTAATGGCTCCTTAGCTACTAAATAGATACCTCTTTTTAGGTCTTTAGGGAAATGTATGAATTCAGAAACACTGTTCAATTACATGATAATAGACTGTCCTAAATTCATGCATTTAAATGTGTCAAGGAGAACTCACTCTGTGCATAGAAATACAGATAACTTTTCCCCCCTTTATTTTATAGTGGAAACATTTAAAATGTAAAAAGTTTCAACAAAAATATATGATTATTAATGAATTGATTATTTGAATGATATTTCTCTATGTTTGTATACCCTTATACATTAAAAAAAAACTAGAATTATGTTAGACATGTAATTTTGGTTTTGTCTATAGGTTTTTTGTGGTACTGGCGATTCAACCCAGGGTTGTTCTAATACCGAGCTATACCCCCAGCACTTTTTAATTTTTGTTTTGAAACAGGATCTAGCTAGGTTGCTAAGAGTCTTGCTACATTGCTGAGGCAACCCTCAATCCTCCTGTCTCAGTCTCCCAAGTATTGGGATTATAGGCTGGTGACACCACATCTGGCTTAATTTTTTTTTTTTTTTTTTTTTTTTTTTTGCGGTACTGGGGATTGAACTCAGGGGCATTCTACCTCCGAGCTACACCCCCAGCCCTATTTTTTTATTCTTTATTTTGAAGCCAAGTCTCACTAAGTTCCGGAGTGCCTCACTAGGTAGCTGAGGCTGGCCTCGAACCCGGATCCTCTGGTCTCAGCCTCCCGAATGCTGGGATTACAAGCGTGCGCCACCACACCCGGCTCTGGCTTAATTTTTTTAACCTTTAAAAATTATAAAGAGCTGAGCATGGTGGTGCACCCTTGTAATCCCAGTACTTGGAAGGCTGATACCGGAGGATCTGGGTTCACGGACAGCCTCAGCTACTTAGTAAGGCCCTCCGCAACTTAGTGAGACCCTGTTTCAAAATTAAAAAAAAAATAGGGCTGGGAATGTAGCTCCGAGGGGAATGCCCCTGGGTTCCATCCCCAGTAGAGCAAAAAACAAAACTTATAAAAGTTTTATATATAAATTATAATTAAGTCAGCCATTGCTACTGAATAATTGTTTTTCAATATTTCTATGTTATAAAATGCTGCAGAAAATATCCTCACCCCAAATCTTTGGTAACATCTATTTCCTCAAGCTAGAGTCCTGGAGGGGTGTAAAATATTTCTAGGTCTCTGATGCAGGTTTTCATATTGTGTCCCAAAATAACTGTACTAGTTTCCACATTCATCCACAGCACTGGATACGACTATCCTCTCACCCCATTCTCATCCTCATTGTCAAGGCCTTTTATTTACTTATTTTTAATCGTTGCCTGCCTGCTGTTCATAAGCATTTCCCCCATCTTTAGTTTGCCAGTAAGATTTGTGCTGTTGGCATTTTCTTAGGGGTGCACTGCCCACAGGTATGGTGGGGAAGGGGGAGCACAGAAGCTGTTTTGCAGCTCAGGGAGGTCAAGGCAGGTCACCCGGGGAAAGGCCATGCAGCAGATTGGCACCTCCTGTATGCTCAGATGCTTCCTATGCCCCTTGCCTTGGGAACCTGCAGAGCCTTTAATACTTTTTTGCTCTATGAAATTTTGCTCTTGAGAAAAAGATTAAATAGATGCTGGGTAAAGCTAAATTCCTTAACCATTGATAGGTATTTAAATGTTGGTTTTGTTTTACTTACACATACAATATGTTTCTCCTACCATTTGGAGTCCTACAAGTTTGGAAGTTAACTGAAGACCCCAGGGGATGATTGTATTTTGGGTTATGAGGACATGAGCCCTGGGAGGTAGGGGTGAAATGCTATACTTGTGTATGGTGCCTGTGTTCCCCGAGAGTTTGTGTGTCAGGAGCTTGGTCCCCAGCATGGCGATGTGAGAGGTGGGGAGACTATAAAGAGGGGGGGGCTTGGTGGGAGTTCCTCAGACCTCCCGAGGCATCCTGTAGGAAGGGAGTAACTTAATTCTCAGGGGACTCAAGTTTCTGCGCTGGCTTCCTCTCTCATCCTGGGCTCTCTTCCTCCCACACATGATCTGGCCATTGTAATGCCAATGCCACTTGCCATGCCTGTGCCTGAGCCCAGCAGAGGCCCACAGCCCTTGAGTCTCCAACACTTTGAGCTAAATAAGCCTCAAGAGAGAATACTTAAGAAAGAAAAACCCTTATCCCGAAGGGCTTCAGGTGCAGGTCCTAAGAGGTTGCAGAGTGTGTGTGTGTGTGTGTGTGTGTGTGTGTGTGTGTGTGTGTGTGTGTGTGAGAGAGAGAGAGAGAGAGAGAGAGAGAGAGAGAGAGAGAGAGAGAGAGAGAGACTGATTTCCAAAGCCCAGCTTCAAAACAAAGGGAAGGAATAAGTAAGTCTGCCTCAGGGTGTGAGAGATGCCAGTTTGTCTTAATCATTTGTTAGACAGTGATTGTGGGCATGATGGTATAGATATTTCTGTTCTCCCACCTTCTCTTCTTTTTCAACTTATAGAAATACTATACACTTGTTTGAACCTGCATTTGTTACAACACTCTTGTGTTATTTTTATAATTTTATGCAATACTGAAGGAAACAAAAGCTTTTCTCTTCTGCCATCATCCACCCCTCTGAGGTAACTGAGTTAACAGACTCACGTGTGACCCTCCACACTTTCCTTTCACTAAATGTGTACTCACATAAGCATGAGGAGGCTGTGCATTTCTTTTTCCTTCTTTCTTTCCTTTGAACTCGGGGTATTCTACATCTGAGCTACACCCCCAGCCATATTTTGTTTTTATTTTGAAACAGGGTCTCACTAAGTTGCAAAGGGCCTCAGTAAGTTGCTGAAGCTGGCCTCAAACCTGTGATCCTCCTGTGTCAGCCTCCCAAGTCCTGGAATTACAGGAATGTGACACCATGCCCGGCTTAAGTATGTTAAAAAATAAAAAATAAATACAACTGTTAATAAATTAAAAATAAAATATAAATAAAAATAGAGAGCTCTTAATTGAATAATGCAATAAATTCACATGATACAAAGTCAAATAGTACAAGAGAGTAGATGATGGTGAGCAAGCACAGTGGTACACACCTATAATCCCAGCTGCTTGGGAGGCTAAGGTAGGAGGATTACAAGTCTAAATTTACATCTCACTAAACTGCCAGTCTTTGAAAACTCTGTTTCAAAATAAGAAGTCAAAAGGGCTGGGGGTGTAGCTCATTGGAGAGCTCCCCTTAATTCAAGCCCCAGCAACACACACACACACACACACACACACACACACACACACACACACCTGTTTGCCTCCCACCTGGACTGTCAGTCCTCTCCAGAAGCAACTATCTATAGTAACAGGATGTTAAGAAAGCTATTTCCTCTCTCTCTGGAATTAGAAAGCAGGGCCCAGAGCTAAGCACAATCACTATAACCCCACATTCTACAGTCCTGCAGCATTTGGGGCCAGACACTCTCACTACCACTAGCAGGCACCCATTTAACCATCTAACTCCTTAGTACACAAAAAGGAGGAGTGTGTGTGTGTGTGTGTGTGTGTGTGTGTGTGTGTGTGTGTGTGTATGAGAGAGAGAGAGAGAGAGAGAGAGAGAGAGAGAGAAATGAAACAAGAACACCACTGTTATAGTGGGCCTTCAGCGGAGAGCAAAGGCAGGTTTCTCCTGTATTATTGTCTTGCCCATCCCCAGGCCAAGTGCGGGAGGCAGGCTCCAAGGGAAGTACAGGGACTGGGTCAGCGGTGCCACAGCCATTTCTTCCTGATTTGCTGGAGTTTCCTGTTAGCCAGGGGCACCCTGTTGAGTGCCGGAACTAGAGCAGGAGGAAGAAGGGTGGTAAGAGCCCATGGTTCACTTGGGAAACCACAGCAGAGAGAGGCCTCTGAAGAAATATGAACCTCTAGCCCTTGAAGAGCCTGTGTTTGAACCACCTAGACAGCAGCGATGGCCAGGACTTAACGAGAAGTAGTGACAAGCAATAGAGGAAAGGTCATAATTGTACCCAGGTAAATAAAGAGATCTGTATCCTTTGATCCAGATATCTTCCCTGTTGTCAACAAGAGAAGCACTGGGGCAATAGCTCTCAATTGGAATAGCACCACCTTATAGAGTGCAGTTTGGAAATCTGTGGGTATCTTTTAGGATTGTCACAATGACAGAGAAGTTCCTGAAATTTAATGGTCAGGAGCTGGGGTGTTAGATGACCTGCAGTGTACAAACAGTCCCTCAATATAAAACTTGCCCCACACAATTATTCCGTGTTCTGCTCATTCATGTAAAGGAGAAATGTGCACATAATTATATCAGCTTAGGACCTATGTTTAAATATTTTAAAATAAAAATATTTTAAAATTTCATTTTAATATCTATATAGCTATAACTATTAAATATAAATACTAAGATTTTTGAAACTTTTTAATATACACTGAATTTTATTATGCAGTAATTATAGGTTATGATTAAGCAACATTATGATCTTTTACTAGTAATACTAAATGTTTGGCTGGGTATGAAACACATTGTGATATTTCTGCTATATTTGCAGGATTTCACTGAATTTGTAAACTGGTCTTAAGAAATAATGTTGATTTTGAAACAGCACAGTGGCACATGCCTGTAATCACAGTACATGTGAGGCTGAGACAGGAGGGTCATAGGTTTGAGGACAATCTCAGCAATTTAGCAAGATTCTGTTTCAAAACTAAAAAGATAAAAAAGTTAAGGGTATAGCTTAAAGGCAGAATGCTCCTGGGTCCAATTCCCAGTACTCCCCCCTCCCTCCACCTAGGAAGAAAGGAAAAAAAGAAAGGAAGGAAGGAAAGAAGGAAGGTAAGTAAGTAGGTTGGTAGGTTGATTTTGAATAGGCACATATGGTTGAGTTTCTATTTTAGGTCTCTGATCATATTTTCTTCCAAACTAATAGTAAAGAGAAAGAAAGGGAATTATTATTTCTTGAGAACTCTAACTATGTTAAGGATGATCCTGAATAGCTAATTTGGAATTCTCATAATCACTAGTTCTCTGAGCTAGATGTCTTTATCCCCAGTTTACTGATGAGGAAAGTAAGGCTTTAACTAGATTAAACTAATATTCTAGAGTTATCCTTCTTTCCCTACTTCCCCTTTTCCATTCACATTTTGAAATTCAAATGTTTTTGTCTCAAAATCATCACCATTCTATAGCTGGGCATGGTGGTGCACGCTTGTAATCCCAGTACTTGGGAGGCTGAGACAGGAGGATAGCAGGTTCGAGGCCAGCCTCAGCAACTTGTGAGGCCCTCCACAACTTAGTGAGACCCTGTAGGGCTGTGGGTGTAGCTTGGAGGTAGAATGCCCCTGGGTTCCATCCCTCTTACCACCTCCCCCCCCGCAACACACACACACATCACCATTCTTAAAATGGCATCCCTCTTCTTGTGCAGTTACTGATACCTACAAAATCTGGTTTCTTTTGAGTCACAACCTTTAGTTAGCTTTGGCTTTTCGTTCTCTTTTGATTTTCACATAAAATTAGCCACTTGATAATTACTTGTCTATAATGGCTCTTGAATTTAAACTTCTCTTCATAATCATTTTACACCATGTACAAATGAGTAAGCTATTTATTCCCTCTAAGCCTAGGTTTTCCCATTTTTAAACTGCAAGACCATGAGAAAAGTTCATCATGTTGGACTGATATTGACTGAATTCATGGGGCTCCATCATCAAGTTGGACATAATGCTTTCAATTCCCTTTGACTGCATATGTCAGAAAAGTCTCCTGTAAACCAACATGAAGTTTGGATTTGGGTATGTTTTTTAACTTTTAATTTTAATATGTAGCATGATTTTTGGTTTTAGTACAAATATCTAAGAATTTAGTACAAATTCTTGGAATACATCCAAGAGACAAATGGTTCAGTTGATCCATTCATGCACATCCTTCAAGAGCGATCTCAAATGTTACGTACTCTGTGAAGCCTCACTGACCTTTCCTAGGTGTGACACTGTACCTTACAGGACCCTTAGCCTAAGTTTCCTACACACATCTCATTGTGTTGTGTAATTCTTATTTGTGTGTCTCTCTTCTATACTGCATGTGAGCCTATTGTTCCATAGTACTAGCAAGATACTGTTTATACAATAGTTGCTCAATAAATGTGCTTGAATGATTGTATGCTTTAATGTGTGTTAATCTCCCCATTGTCTTAACTACAAGTGTGCTTAATGCTTATATCAGTCATTTTGCTAAATTACATTAGATTTTTCTTCCATTTTTTTTTCTAGGTGTGTACTGAGTTCTGGTGAGATTAAATGGAGCTATCTTTTATTTTTCTTCTGGTATTAGGGTTTGAACTACCTCTGAGTCACACACCCTCAGTCTTTATTATTTTTTATTTTGAAACAGGATCATGTTAGGCTGCTGAGAGTCTTGCTAAGTTGCTGAGACTGGTTTTGAACCTGCAATCCTCCTGTCTCAGTCTCCCAAGTACTGGGATTATAGGCACGCACTTTTGATCAAGGTATTTAAAAAAGTCTCAGCTTTTTTTATCCGTGAAATGGGGGGATTATAGGACCTTAATAATCATTGTGTCCAACGAGACAATTCATTAAAATGCTTAGTATAATCCTTGGCACATAGTATGTCCTCAAAATGGAAAAAGCCATTTTATAAACTTGTGTCTTGTATCTATGTCATTTGCCCCCAGTAGTCTCATAGAGTTGTAAAGAATAAATGAGAAGACACATGTGAAACCATGTTGCATACATTATGTAAATATTTATTACTTTTATTTTTACCGTCTCCCCAACTAGGTTAGAAGCCTGCTTTCAGCCATCATTCCTCAAGTTCAAGTCCTTGAGTGAAATGCACAAAGCCTTTCTCATCCAAGCCCAGCTTTTCTTTTAGCTTCCTCTCAGTTGGTTTCTTCTCAGTATCTGTCACAGGGTCATGCACTTGGGAGGTAGGTGCTCAATGTGTATTTAAAGACAGTGGCAGCTCTAGAATTAGCAAGGCCTTTAGCTCAAAATGAGGACTGCTCTCTTTTTGTTTGATAATTTGTTTTGTAGAACTTGATTCAACCTTTTTGCCTTTGTCAATTCATCCCTGACATTTTGGAGATGCCGTATAATTATATTAGGCTTAGTTTGCTTTGTGGTAGGACCAATTCTGCTTTTGGAATGCTGAAGTGGTGGTGGTGGTGGGGGGGTGGGGTTGCCTTAGCCAGTGTCCTATTTTTCTCTTACTAAAGCAATGAATTATGCTTACATAACTCTTGTATTACTGCGTGACTGAAACGTGTTTAATGGGGTCCTTTCTGATATTTCTGCAATTCTTATATATGCCATTAAAATGTAAAATTTCCACTTATAATTTAGGAGCAATAATAAAACATATAGAAAAACAAACAAACAAACAAACAAAAATCCACTAAGGTTAAGACTTTCAACTACTGCATGGAAACACTGGATGGAGTGAATGAATCAAGGTAGGTGAAAGTTCCCATAATCTGCATATTTTCTCAATTCTGAAGAGGATTCGAAGCAGCATACAGGTAAAGTGCATTATTATAAGACTGGGCCATTAATCAAGAAAGGAAGACAGTGCAAGTATCTGAAGATCACACATCAGATGCTTCTGTAACTCTTCAGCATTTTCAGAGCTCCTGAGAGTTTAATGGGGCTGCAGAGCAAGGACTGGAGGCAGCCCTAGGGAAGCCGAGTAAGCAGTGGCAGGGGAGGCGTGGCGGGCCCTGGAGCCCCGGCCGCAGCAGAGGACCCGCGCCGCCTCTCTCCGCCCCCTGGGGCCCGGGCCGCCCGAGACCGCGGAGCCGCCGCGCCGGGGGAAGGAGTTTCCGGCGGACTCGGTGTGGTGCCGCTTCCTGTCCCCCTCTCCGCACCGGCTCACGCTGCCGTCCCGGGACGCTGCTGGGCCCCGGACCCCTCTCCGTCCCTGGCAGCGCCCCGGCCCCATGCAGTCCCGCCTCCTGCTCCTCGGGGCGCCCCGCGGCCCCGGCGGCCCGGCCTCGCGGCGCGTGCGGCTGCTCCTGCGGCAGGTGGTGCGGGGCAGGCCGGGCGGCAACCTGCAGCGGCCGGAGGTCAGACTGCTGCACGCCGGGGCGGGGGGCGACACAGGTAACCAGGGCGCCCCCGCGCACCGCCGCCTCCCCTCCCTGCTGCCGTGCTGCCCTGGGAGCCCAGAGATCGCGGTTCTCGCCCCGATCTCGCCGCTAACTGCAGTTCTGAGCTTCAGTCTGTGACCTGAGGGTCAGTTCTAAGGTTCCTGATGATGTGGAATATAGTGCGTTCTCCTTTCCCCAACGGTGCTGCTATTCCTAGAATTCTACTTGGATTATAGAGCATGCAGAGGTTAATGCAGCAGCCTTTGGGATGTTTGAAAACTGGACTTGACCTTGGTCGCAAGAGTTGAAGGCCTTTTGCAAGCCACTCTGTGTCATATTCTAGCCAGGGCTTGTGACAGTATCGACGAGTACATTCTCACCGTAGTTTATAGTGTTTAAATGTATTCACAAATCTTTCCAAATTTTACAGAAGCCTCTCAAAATTTCACATACTCTTAGAACTGAAAGTCACAGGTTAATTTAGTTAAAACCTTCGGCTGTACAATTGAGGTGGTTGAGACCACCAACCACCTTTCCAAGAAAGAAAGAAAAAAAAAGGGACTTGGCTGCAGATCACACAACTAGTGACTACACTAGAACTACAAGCTTTCATTCCTAAACTCACTACTTGTCTCTACCTGAGGTGGTTTTAGGAATCCTTGTTTTATATTTGGGCGTGAGTATTTGTGATGGATAAGGGAAGGGATTTCTGTTCTTGAATGTTAACGTGATTTCTAGGCAAGATTTTGTCAATGTTATCGTTGCTTAGAATCATGGAGGTTTTCACTATGAAATTGTAGGTTTCATTGTTGTTTTGCCTTTTATTCTCTTTGTGTAGTAATTTTTCTTTACAAGAAATGAGTCACTTTTACCTCTCATTCATTATTTCTTTCAGTCATTTATTGAACAAATACTCCCCCCATGCAAGTTTTGCCTTTCCCCACTTGTGACTAGTTCTAGAGTGTTTATTCATTGCTTTTCATTCTTTGTGTTTTTGTTTTGTTTTGTTTGTTGTTCCTTTTTCCTAGAAGGCAGAGGTCAAGGGTAGAAATATAGTATAATCTATAACTTGGGTTTTGGTTGGAATCTTGGTTGGAATTCACTTCTGCATTGTCTAGCTGTAAGAACTTGAGAGCAGGTCACTTGACTTTGTGTTCCGGTTTTAACTGTAAAGTGGGGATAAGAAGAGTGTATTTAATAGGGTTGTTGTGAGAATTCAATTTGTTAATACAATCCATCATACTAATGTTCAGTAGAAGTTAGCGTCTTTGCCCCTGGATTTAATCCTCAGTAACACACACACACACACACACACACACACACACACACACACGACTAGATACCTCAATTTGAGTGATGCTTACATGAATATACACATAGGTAAAAACTATCAAACTGCAAACTTAGGATTTGTGTACTTTACTGTAAGTTATACCTCAATAAAGTTTATTTCTGCCAATTGAAAAAAGAAATTAGCTTCTTTTATTATTCTTAGAGTATACTTTCAGTTATGTGAGAATTATTCTGTTTCCATGGTCTTAGAAAAAAATGAAACCTGTTCTTCTTAAGGTAGAATGATCAGAACTATCTGGGTAGGCAGATGGAACAGTTATTTGTTAAGAACTTTTAAAAATAAAAATTATTTTCTGTGGCTGAAAAATACATGTTGATTGTAAAAACACTAGAAACACTTGTGGGCTTAAATGTTAAAAGTCTTCAAAATTTGTGTCATATCCAACAGATCAAAGTACAGGCTTCGTTTCAAATGTGAGTCATGAACATGTTACAGACAACATATTAACTTTTAGACTCAGTCATTGACTCTGACAGGATGGCACCATGAGAGGCACGTTATATAGCCTGTGTTTCCTAGATACTGCAAAGATTCATAACACTGAAAGGTGTGAGACTGTGGATCAGTGCAGCTGTGAACTCACCAGCGATCCGGACTCAAGTATGAACAGTTGTGAACCAGATAAACAGAAGGCGAGTTCTTGGCTACCCTACATCTAAGAGTAGAGCCTTCAAGGTTGGAGTGGCCCATTTGCATTTGGAACTAGAGGTCATATACAGATAAATGTAAATCCACAAATAGCAGTAGGCCATAATGGATAAGTTTATGCTGAAAAGATGCTCTCAGCTGCACTCCATGCATGTAATGAGTAAGTTCATGCAGAGAAAGAGAAAGGCCACAATTGCTTTTTTAGTACTCAGAATATGACCTTTATTAAGCCTGATAAGGAAGAGAGGTCATTTATGTTTAAAAGAAAACAAAACAATATAAAACCCCAAAGCCACTGTTTTTATCTTTTTCTATCAGATGATATAATTACCTGTAATTTATAAATTCTTGATTCTCTTTATACTTCAATTAGTGTAGTAGCTCCTAGTTTTAGAAACAAAGCAGTTAGTTAACAAGGATATTATTTACTGCAAAGAGTTTTCTTCCTCTTTTTCTTTTGCCAATACTGGGGATTGAACTCATGAATATTTTACTGCTGAGCTACACTCCCAGCCCTTTTTATTTTGAAATAGTAAATTACTACTAACCTGAGGTCCTTTTGTCTTAGCCCCCTTAAGTATTGGTATTACAGGTGTGTAATACAGCTATGCAAAGTTTTAATAAAGATTACTGTAGTGTTTTCTCAGATGGAGCTATCCAAGTTGTTTCAGTAGTACTCTGATGTATAAAGTAAATAAATTTATAGAAATGCTCAAAAATCATCATATTATATCTACATAACCACAGATATTTATAAAAAACACTTTAAAAATTGGGACATATGTTTTATAATTTATCATCACATTCATTACTGTGAGCATGTTAATATATTGCCATGTATTTTAAAATAGATATTAGGTTCATATTTTTATCTACATAATTTATTTTACCAGTTTCTCATTCTTGGATATTTGGCTTGTCTTTTTGTTTGTTTGTTTGCTTGTTTTATTTTGTTTTGTGTGTGTGTATGTTTTACTGAGGTTTGAACCCAGGGTCATTCTACCTCTGAGCTATACCTGCAGCCTTATTTTATATTTTGAAACAGGGTCTGACTAAGTTGTCCAGGGCCTTGCTAAGTTGCTGAGGCTGGGTTTGAACTTGTGATTTTCCTCTCTCATCCTCACAGGTACTGGAATTACAAGCATGTGTCACCAAGCTTGGCTTGGGTTGTCTATTTTTAAATATATAAAGAGTGAAATAAACATCTATATTCTTTTTTGTAATTTTAAGGTTATATCCAAAGGCCACAATAGAATTTAGTAATATGAGACTCTAGGGAGGAAAAACACACAACTCTAGCTTCAATACAGTATAAAGGAAAAGGACCTATCCTATGGTTTAGGTCTTAGATCTGTATTTACTAGGTATTGAATCTTGGGGAAATTATTAACTACTCTGACCCTGCAACAGGGTATTATGACTCTGAGAGGATCTCTTTACCCTGTTGCGTATTAAGGAAATTAGTAGCACAATTTCATTTCATTTGCAACCTTATAAATAGGAAGACATATATCAGGGACACACAAAGACCAAGGTGGAAATTAGTACATTTTATTTTCTCTTGGGTCTAAATCTTGTATATTTAAAAACTAGTGTTATTAAACTACTGGTTCTTAACCTAAGGTGATTTTTTTCCCTCCCTCAGGGAACATTTGGCAATGCCTGGAGATATTTTCTTTTTCTTCTTCTTTGTTTTGTTTATTAGGACCAGGAGGGAGGGGTGCTATTGGCATCCCTAGTGGTTAGAGGCCAGCAATGCTGCTAAACATTCTACAGTGCTCGGGACAGCCCCTCACAGCAAAGAAGTATCCAGCCTAAAATGTCAATAGTGCCATGTTGAGAAACCCTGAACTAAACCAACTTCTTTGCCAAAGTTGCTGTTAAAATAAAAAACTTCAAACAAATTAAATTTAACTGAGCAAGGTTTAGCAAATTGGGGAGCTCCAAAACCAGAAAAGTTTTAGAGGGATCTACTCAACAATGAGGGCAAGCCATACTTATGAATGGAAAAGAGAAATGAGGTACAGAAACAGTTTGGTTAAGTATAGCTCAGCGTTGGCCTTATTTGACCCTGGTCTCATCAGTTGGCAACCTGTGTTTGATTCAAGCTGAGCTTGCTGTATCTGGCTGACACTCAGTTTGTGTACTAAGTTAGGTTGCAGTTCATTATGTTAGGACTCAAAGTACAGAGGTATCCTCAGGCCAAATTTAATTTAATGCTACAAATCATTGCATTGTGAGTACATTTCATAGAGTTGAATATCTTAAAAATTTATGTTCATTAACAATTCATAGCCTACAACCTGGAAGAGATTAAGAGCACTAAAGACACATTTTAGAAGAACAACCTCAGAGTTGCATGAAATATATGATTGAGAACGTTTTTGAAATTGGTAAAAAAGTTTGAAATGTTTGAAATATATTTCAATATAAGCCAAATTCCTCATGGCCTAGTGAGGAATTACATAAAAACTATACATTCTATCAAAATTTTAAATAATCAGTAGAAATTATCATTACAGGGCTGAGGGTATAGCTCAGTGGTAGAGCACTTGCCTAGCACTTGTGAAGCTCTACCACTGAGCTATATCTCCAGCTCTTTTTATTTTGACCTAGGGTCTTATCTTGAGTGGCTGAGATTATAGGCGTGGGTCACTGTACCTATCTTCATAATACTTTTCTGGAAAAAATAATGTAGAAATGTTAAAACATTTTTCTTGTTATAGTTACTGCACAGTTCAAAAGAACATCAATATCTTATACATTTTGATAATAACTAATATATTGTGGCATGTGTAAACGAATGGTACTTTCTCCCAGTTGAATATTAACTAGTACTAATTAAAATACATTTAATAACACTCAGTTGAATATTATTGCTAGAATGTAAGGAATTTTTCTTTTGCAGTACTGGGGATTGAACTCAGGAGCATTCTACCTCTGAGCTACACCCTCAGCCCTATTTTTAATTCTTTATTTTGAAACAGGGTCTCACTAAGTTGCAGAATGCCTCACTAAGTAGCTGAGGCTGGCCACAAACCTGCAATCCTTCTGTCTCAGCCTCCCAAGTACTGGGATTACAAGCGTGTACTACCATGCTCGGCAAATGTAAGGAATTTTGATATAGCAATGCCAATCAATTCTTTCCAGACTTTTAAAGTTATATGCCCAAAATAATATGTAGATCATTTATCAAAAATGTTATTTTAAATGATCTATTAACTGAAAACTTGATTAGGATATTACTCAATTTTTTGGTAATTGGAAAAGGATAGTGTACATGACCAGTATAGTTATTTATGTCTCAGTTCCTTGAAAGGTCGCTAAAAAGGCTTCACTGAAATTTATCAAGTGGTTCTGTTACTTTCTTACTTAGTGGCTCCTCATTCATTCTACTGTACTCAGAGTAAGTTGGTAAAAATAAAACTACTGATTTCAGCCATGCTTTTACTAATACAATTTTTTTTTATAAAGTATCCTTTGACATGTTTAAATACATCTAGTCAGATTCTTGAAATTTTCACAATTAGTGAAAGTCTGTGCTGTGAAACTGATCACCCAAGTTAAACAGTCTAGCAGAAGAAGTATTTTTTAATCTTTTGGCTAAGATGAATGTATTAATATATATTTTGAGGAATATTTTTTAAAAACTGGAAAATGTACTATGGCATGCATTTTGTAAACTAGATTACTAAAACCAATAAAGCTAAAAATAAAAGACTCTAGTGGTTATATTTGTATATTTTTCTTTATATCTGCCATCAGAGCCATTAGCATTCATAATACTTATATATTTAAATGATCTATTTCATAATATATGATTAAGTGGTTTGCTCTTTTATGTAATTTATAAAAGTAATATTTTAATTAAAATAAATTTTTAATGTAGTGACTGTGATAGAAGGCACAGTATTATTTTATTAAATGCAATAAAATTTGTTGATGGACTTTAGGGAATAATTAAATAAAAATTGTGTAGAAATCAAAAGTAAATTTGTTAATTTTTTTAGCTCTCATGATTATACTTTTCACATTGTATTTAGTGAAACAAAGTTAATTGATTCAGAAGCTAGTATATAACCTTTGCATAATAAAAGTTGGAAAATAGCATCTTATAAAATGAAGAATGACTATAATGGGATTAAGTATTTCATAATACTAGAGATAAAGTTTTATATATTTTTATTTTTTTTGCAGAACTGAAGATTGAACCCAGGGGCATTCTACCTCCAAGCTACACCCTCTGCCCTATTTTTTTATTCTTAATTTTGAAACAGGGGGGTCTCACTAATTGCAGAGGAGCTCACTAAGTATCTGAGATTGGCCATGAAGCTATGATCCTCCTGTCTCAGCCTCCCAAGATATAAAATTTTAGATATAAAATTTAAATACCTTATTGAAAGATAAATATTTGATCTGAAACACACACATTCACTCACACGCACACACACACACACACACACACATGCGCACACATGCTCTTAAAGGTTTTCTCTGCCAGGTATGGTGTTGCACACTTATAATCCAGTACTTGGAAGACTGAGACAGGATGATTGCAGGTTCGCAGCCAGCCTCAGCAACTTAGGCCCTGTTTCAAAGTAAAAAAAATAAAATAGGCTGGGGGTGTAGCTCAGACGTAGAATGCCCCTAGGTTCAATCTCCCTAGAAACACACACACACACACACACACACACACACACACACACACACACACACAGATTCCTAAAAAAAAAAAAAATAGGTTTTCTCTGACATTAGGCCAATGTGCTGTGAAAAATTTGATAGTATTGTATTGAAAACAGTTTCAGTCACAGTAAAATGGATCATCATCAATTACATGAATTGCTTCAAACATTCTGTTTGTATTGAGGCAAGCTGAAAAATCAACTTATCTTTAAGTATATAAAAAGCTAATCTATGAAGCTTTGTTTTCTTTGCTTTCTGAGCTTTCCCATTTGGCAAATTTGATAAAATTTACTCTTCCTCACTCTGAAATATACTTTATCTGACACAAGATAGCCCAGACCAAAATACTCTTAATTCTAAAGCAACTCTTCTCTTTCAGTAGAAATATAATGAGTCATAGGCAGACTGTTTTAAATTATTTTTAAAGGAGGCTTGCCCAAACCGTAAGTTTATATGTCCCTTTATTTACTGCCCTGGAGCAATCAATGCACTACAGTAAAATTAGTGGGAAAGGAGATGTTCTCAAAGGGCTTATCGAAATGAAGAACCTCCAGGGTCAGTTCTTAGTCAGATCATGTTAGAAACACATGGATGGAAGTGAAGATCTGAAAAACTGATTCTGAAAGATTGCCCTACTCAGTACCCTTGGAAAGTGTTCATGCACCCTCTTTCAAAGACTTCTGCTATGGAGGAACACCATTAATAGCTCTAATACAAGTGCGAGAAGTGCATTATAATGTGTACACTGCAGCATTCTTTGTGTTATGGCCTGGATGTTTGTGTCCCAACAAAATTTATGTGTTGAAATCCAGCCCCTTAAGGTAATGTTATTACGAGGTGAGGCTTTGGAGGTAGGTTGTAAGGGTGGAGCCTTCATGGGTGAAATTAGCATTAGTGCCCTTATTAAAGAGACTGAGGTAGTCCATTTGCCCCTTTTACCAGGTGAAAATGCAGGTAGAAGATGTCCTTTATGAAGTAGAAAGTGGGCCCTTGCTAGACTCCTAATTATCTAGCACCTTGATTTTGGGTTTCCCAGACTTCAAAACTGAGAAAGAAAATTCTGTTGTTTATAAACTTTTTATCTAGGTTAGAGTATTTTGTTATAGCAGCCCAAACAGACCTAAGACATCTTTTAATATTTTCTAAAATAGAAAAAAAACCCTCCTTAATAGGAAAACCAATAAATAAACCCTGGTATCTGTGTATGATAACCCTTTTACTGAGTAGCTGATTTTTATATTTTTTCCTGTATTAAAATAGGGAAGGATGATCCGTCAGCCAGTGCCTGGCAGTAATTAAGTTTGTACTTCATATGAGACCCTGCTGAACATCAGGTTTTTGAGGAGTTAAAATTTTAAAGACCAGTGGTTCTCAAAGTTGCATTAGGAATCAGTTGGAGAGCTTGCTTGAAACACAGATTGCTCTACCACACTTCAAAGTTTCTGATTCAGTGGTCTGGATGGGGCCCGAATATTTGCATTCCTCCTCCTCCTCCCTTTTCCTTCTTCTTTACTGAACTCAGGGGCATTCTACCTCCAGGCTATACTCTAGCCCTTTTTATTTTTATTTTGAAACAGGGTCTTGTTAAGTTGCTGAGCATCTTCCTAAGTGGCTGAGGTTGGCCACGGACCTGCGATCCTCCTATCTCACCTTCCAAGTATTGAGATTACAGGCATGCACCACCACACCTGGCTTATTTGCATTTCTAACCAGTTCCCAGGTGATAATGATGCTACTGGTTACAGGACATGTTGATGCTCAAGAATCCAATGATAGATGAGTGAGAACAGAGTTGATGGATGAAGGTGGATGAAGGGAGTTTACAACCCTTAGAATTTTTGTCCTCGATTTCTTTTTTTTGTGTGTGTGTGTGTGTGTGTGTGTATGGTACTGAGGATGGAACCCAGGGGCATTCTACCTCCAAGCTACACCCCCAGGCCTATTTTTTATTCTTTATTTTGAAACAGGGTCTCACTAAATTGCGGGGGGCCTCACTAAGTAGCTGACGCTGGCCGAGAACCTTCGATCCTCCGGTCTCAGCCTCCCAAATACTGGGATTACAAGTGTGCGCCACCACACCCTGCTCTCAATATGTTTTGCCTTACTACTTTCTGGCTGCTAAATTTTGACCTAACAAGGATTTAACTTTGCATGTAGTGCTTATCTTTCTCAATTAATCATATATCTGTAATAATTTTCTTCATCTATAAAAACCTTTTCACAGATTTATACATTTTGTCATTTGTAAGTCTCTGTCTCAGAGGTTTATTTTGGGTTTTTACTTAGAAGATAGTAAGCATTCAACAAATGTTGACTTGTTATTATCACTGTGATATAAGGTCATGGTCACCAGAATACCTGACTGGCTCTACACTAACCTTGCTAAAAGATGAGTTTTGCAGCATTACATTTTTTTTGAGCCCTGTCCAAAGTTCCAGGTGCAGGTATCATTATGCCTAATTTGTTGTTGGAGAGAGCAAAGCAGAGAAAGATTGGTTGGTTTATTCCTGCACTTTAGAAGATCAGTCAGATATTAATGTTACTTTGAAAAAAATAGAGCAGTGTAGAAGTTATATTGAGAACTTTTGCTCTTTTTCACTTAAAAGTTCTTGGCACTTAATGCCACTTGGGTTTTGTTCTTATTTATTGACCTAGAAATATTGATTTTGGGGATAGATTGCTAGAGAACTTGAAGTTGTATATAGTAATATATGATTAAAATAATGTATATAGTATATAATAGTAATAAATACAAACATATAGTATATAGTAAAAGCAAGGATGTATAGAGATGTAAAAAGGTTGAGGATCTATGTTAAAAATTCTACTCTATAAATGCATTCTTCTGTATAATTGTTGCTATTAGCATTGCTATTGGTGAAAAACAAAGCTGGTTAATATTTTATTGTGTTTCATCTTTTTGGCCAACTTAGCACTTGAAATGTGAAAGTCATCTCTATGCCTCACTTCTGTCTGATATAACTTGTTCTGTGAATAGAGGATTTTGAACACAGTGCTTGACATAGTCATATGTATGGTACGTCTCGTGATGTCCCTCTCTGTAGGTTAGGAGAATCGTTATTGCCAAAGGCACAGTGTATGTATATGTTACTTGTCTCTTATAATGTTTTTGTTTCTTTATTTTCTTTTTAGGTGATACAGTTAATATCGGGGATGTATCCTACAAGTTGAAAACTCCTAAGAACCCAGAACTTGTGCCAAGGAACTACCGTAAGAAATATTTATTTGGGTTGATTTTTTCTTTTGGTTAGGTTGGCTAAGGGTGGCTAAGGGTTTGTCAATCTTGTTAATCTTCTCAAAGAACTAGCTTTTTGTTTTGTATTGTTTTTGTTCTCTATTTAATTGATTTCTACTTTAATTTTTTTTTTTTTTTTTCGGTACTGGGGATTGAACCTAGGAGCATTCTACCTCCAAGCTACACCCCCTGCCCTATTATTTATTCTACCTCCGAGCTATACCCCCAGCCCTATTTTTTATTCTTTATTTTGAAACAGGGTCTCACTAAGCTGTGGAGGGCCTCACTAGATGGCTGAGGCTGGCCGCGAACCAGGACTGGCACAATTTCTGCTTTTATTTTAATTACCTTCTACTTTCTACTGGCTTTGGGATTAGACTGTTCCTGTTTTTCCATGTTCTTGAGGTGTGTCTTTAGGTTATTTATTTGGTGACTTTCTGTTTTTCTTATTGGGCACTCAGTGCTATAAATTTTCCTCTTAAAATTACCTTCAAGCCGGGTGTGGTGGCCCATGCTTGTAATCCCAGCATTTGGGATGCTGAGACCGGGGGATCTGGGTTCACAGCCAGCCTCAGCTATCTAGTGATGTGTTCAAGTCTCCCAATATTATTGTATTTGTATCTGTTCAAGACCCGATGTACTGAAGAGTTTGGAGCATAAATGTTTACTATCATTACATTTTCTTTTTGAATTGTTCCTTGTATTAATAAGAAGTGACCTGCTTTGTCTCTTCTGATATGTTTCAACTTAAAGTCTGCTTTGTCAGATATGAGCCTCACTACCTTGCTTGTTTTAGGTCTCCATTTGTATGATATGTCTTTTTCCATTCTTTCACCTTTAGCCTATGGATTATCTTTGCCTGTAAGATGAGTTTCTTTCAAGCAGCATATAGTTAGATTATGTTCTTTAATCCACATTGCCATATTGTTGACTGTGTTTTCAGTTATGAATGAGCTGTATTCCAAGAGTAATACTCTATTTTCCATGTGGTTTTTAAATGGGGAGTTTAGACCTTTGACATTCAGTGCTATTATTGAGAGATGATTTTTGTTTCCTGTCATTTTGAGTTCTATTTTCTGTTTGATGTAGTATTATTTCTCCTTCACTTAGTTGCCCATCTGGTGGAGTTCGTTCCTTCTCTGGTTCTAGCATTTGCTTCTTCTTTTTTCTTTGTGTTTTATTTCTTTAAATATTTTCTATACTGCTGTTTTGGTAGTCACGAATTCTTTTAGTTTCTGTTTGTCCTGGAAAGTTTTTATTTCTCCCTCAATTTTGAATGTTATCTTTACTGGATATAGCAATCTTGGCTGAAAATTCTTTTCTTCCAGGATCTAGAGTACATCATATCAGTCCCTCCTGGCATTCATGACTTGGGTTGAGAAGTCTGGAGTGATTTTTATTATTTTGCCCCTTAATGTCACCTGTTCTTCTGTTCTTACTGCTTTTGAGATTCTTTCCTTGACTTCTGTGTTAGTCATTTTAATTATTAAGTGGTGTGGGGAAGTCCTTCTTTGAGTTTCTCTTGTTGGTGTTCTGAATGTCAGCTGTATGTGAATGTCCACATCTTTTTCTATATTTGGGAAATTCTCTGATATTATTTCTTTGAAAAGGTTTCTGATGTCCTTGGTTTGTGCTTCTAGACCTTCTACAATGCCTATTATCTGTAAGTTAGGTTGATTCATATTATCTCATACTTCTTGAATGTTCAGGTCTTATTACATTGTCTTCTCTATATTGTTGACTGTGTTTTTAGTTATGAATGAGCTGTCTTCCAAGAGTAATACTCTATTTTCCATATGGTCTAGTCTGCCAGATGTGGTTTCTATTGAGGTCTTTAATTCATTTATTTAGTCTTCATTTCACTCAAAGCTTCTTTTTGGTTCTTACTTAGGGCTTTAATTTCTCTAATCATATGTTATTTTATTTCCTGTACACTTTTTCTGATTTCTTTTTGGAGGTTTTTGATCATATTGAAAATCAAAATTTGTAATTCTACTTCTGACATTTCCTGCAGATCAGTATTGGTGGCCTCCCCTGTTGTTGAGTTGTGGGAGTTTATTGTTTCCTTGTTGGTTTTCATTCTCATGTTTTCAGTATTCTCAGGTTTGTATTCCCCTTGTCTTGGCATTCTCTTACTCTTTGCATGAGATTGCTGTGTCTATTTGTCATCCCTTTATAATAAGGTCTATGCTGAGGGTATATATTTGCCTCTGCAAATCTGTCATATTATCAAACTTTTGAGTTTGTTCCCCAGAGCCTCTTTAACAAGATATAGTTCTTAGGACAGGCAAATAGGAGTCTCTGATTGGCTACAAGCCGTCCTGCTCTCCATGACCAAACTCCATAGTGCCAGAGCTATGATGTTCCATTCAGAGCCTACAGCCTTCTGGTTGGGATTTAATGCTCCACAGACACCACCGCTGCTCTGCTGATTGTGAACCTATGAAACTTCAGAGTGCTGACCTCTGGCCTCTTTGGCCACTGGGCCTCAGCTCAGCAGGGCTGGAAATTGCTATGTTCCAAGCTTGTGGCCTGGCTTGCTGAGCTCTGATGGCCCAGGGATACCACTGCTGATCTGCTGGTTATGATTATATGGAGCTGTCAGTCACTGGCATGCAAGCATGCCAGGTTCAAACTCTACTGGTGGAGAGAGTACTGAGTTCCCAGCTTGTGGTTGTGATCATGGAAACCTGGCTGGCCTCTGTGCTCCCTGCTTTCAGGGCCCAAACTCTGGTGAGGGTGTGTGTGGGGGAGATTGTACCATTCTGAGCCTGGGGCTTGGGTGGCTCAGTTATTTAGCCCCAGGGACATCACTGCTGCTCTGGGTGGCTGTGATCATGTGAGACCTTGTTGGCCTCTGGGCTCGGTGCCTGTAGTACCCAAACACAGCTGGGCATAAGTTTGTAACTTTCTGAGCCTACAACTCAGTTGCTTGAGTTATCTCACCCCACAAACATCACAGCTGTTGATCCTCTGGTGATTGCTAGAGACCCTGCAAGGGCACAGAGAATGGCTGACTCTAGATTCCTCCTGCCTGAATGTCCCTAGGGGCTGTCTGTTAATTCACGTTTCTGCTGTGTTGGACTGTAGCCCCCACCCTCACCTCTGCAGGGGTAATTTGTAAACTCACAGACCCCATATATATATGTATTTTTTTCTTTTTTTAAGAACTGGGGATTGAACCCAGGGGCATTCTATACACCCCCAGTCTTATTTTTCCTCTTTCTTTCTTTCTTTCTTTCTTTCTTTCTTTCTTTCTTTCTTTCTCCCTCTCTCCCTCCCTCACCCCCCTCTTCCCTTCCTTTTTTATGTCCTTCCTTCCTTCCTTCTTTCTTTTTCATGGTCTTGGGGATTGAACCCAGAGTCATTCTACCAGTGAGCTACATCCCTAGCCCTATTTTTTATTCTTTATTTTGAAACAGGGTCTAATTAAGTTGCAGAGTGCCTTGCTAAGTAGCTGAAGCTGGTTGCAAACCTGTGACCCTGGGATTGCAAGTATGCACCACTACGCCCAGCTTCATTATATCTTTTTGATTATAGCCATCCTCATGCATGTGAAGTTGTACCCCATTGTGATTTGATTTGCATTTTCCTAATGAATTGTAGTCACTTTTTTGCTCAATCATTTCACTTTCTCTCTAAAGAAATTTTTAAATATCTTAGGAATAAAGATTGATCCTAGCCGGGCTTGTAATTTCAGCATTCGGAAGGCTGAGACCGGAGGATCTGGGTCGCGGCCAGCCTCAGCTACCTAGTGAGGCACTCTGCAACTTAGTGAGACTCGGTTTCAAAATAAAGAATAAAAAATAGGGCTGGTCAATACCACTACTGGGTATATACCCAAAAGAATGGAAACCAAATTATCAGACCGATGCATGTGTATCTATGTTTATAGCAGCTCAATTCACAATAGCCAAACTATGGAAGCAGCCAAGATGTCCAACCACAGATGAATGGATTACAAAACTATGGGATATGTACACAATGGAATTTTACTCAGCCATAAAGAAGAACAA
>PVLC010002754.1:8921-54883 GCA_004027655.1 Graphiurus murinus
GTAATCCCAGCATTCGGGAGGCTGAGACCGGAGGATCTGGGTTCGCGGCCAGCCTCAGCTACCTAGTGAGGCACTCCGCAACTTAGTGAGACTCGGTTTCAAAATAAAGAATAAAAAATAGGGCTGGGGGTGTAGCTCGGAGGTAGAATGCCCCTGAGTTCAATCCCCAGTACCGCAAAAAAAAAAAAAAAAAAAAAGTTGCCCTATATTTTGCTGACCCTGGCTCAGGGTCATAGCACTAGTTTTATGGCTGGCCTTTTCTCTTTAGCCACATATTTTTGGTAGCCAAACTTGTATCCCTCTGCTCTTCCTCTTCTTTTACTATCAAGATATTCTTGAAGCTGGATGTAGTGGCATATGCATAGAATCCTAGTACTTGGGAGGCTAAGACAGGAGAATTTCAGGTTCAAGACCAGCCTTAGCAACTTGGTGAAGCCCTCCATAATTTAGCGAGACCTGTTTCAAAATAAAAAAAAAAACATAATAAAATAGTGCCGGAGTGTATCTCAGAGGTAGAATCCCTAGCACCGCCACCCCTCACCCCAATATATTCTTGAAATCTTGAGGAATATGTTGACCTTTCTTCCAATAGTGAGAACTAATTCCTTCCTTAGAGACTTTTCTGCCAAAGCGGGTGGGGAGGTCTGTGATAGAAATCCAATGTTTTAAGTGTTGCATGACTTTGGAGGAGAGTGTTATTTGCTAAGTTGTGAAGAATAGCAAGACGTTCCTCAGAGTAGCATAAGTAAAGGGCCGGAGCTGACTGGCTGTGTATGTCTCAGAATCCCAAGAGTGGAGCACGTTGGCCTCTGGAAGCCTGGGACCCAGCAGGAAAGCCATCAGCACACAAACATACCTCTAGCCCTCATTGCCAGGTAGCCTCTCATTTCTATTTCTTTCTGTGTATCTATTATTCCTCTATTTTCCGTCCGATCATTGCTATTTTCCTTAAGGATGGCTGGTTCAGCGGTGGCTTTCATGACCTCCCAATGAATGCATGGTCCTTCGTAGGCTGATCACAGTGTGTGCTGACTTAAAACTCCTAGGAGAAGACGCTGGTTGGCTCAGCCAGACTAACATACTGCCTCTGTCGGGCCAGCTGTGGATCCTTCGTCACCAGGTGTCAGGGGATACAGAGTGCTCCTACATTTCCTGGGTACCTTAATTCAGGTGGGTTCTGGATAGCATACCCCCTTCAAAGATGCTTTTCCCCATGTTGAAACGGCACTCCATGCTATTGTATTTGTAGACAAAGAGATGCAACTTTCTGCAGTCCGAGTAGGGGTGGTCTATCTACAGTGGTTGATATTGCTATGGCTAGAATATGCCCTCGGCAAAGTTCATGTGTTGGAAACGTAATCCCTAAATTCCTATGTTAATTGCCTGTGGAGATGGGGCCTTTGGAAGTTAATTAGATGAGGTCAGGAGGTGGGGCACAGTGACAGTATTAGTGGCTTTCTAAGAAAAGGGAGAGAGACCTCCATGAGCATGCTTGCTTGTCTTGTCACGTGATGATATAGCAAGAAGGCTGTCACCAGATGCCAGTACCATACTCTTAGACCACCTTCTAGAACTGTGAGGTAAATAAACCTCTATTCTTTATAAATTGCACAGTCTGTGGTATTTAGTTTTAGTAACAGAAAGCACATTAAAACAGGTACTTATTGACAATGAGACTTCTCTAAGTCAGATCCCTCTGTCTACAGGTTATATATGGGCTGAAGTTTCACCAGAAGGTGCTAAAGTCAGGTCACAATCATTATAAATGTCAAATCGGTTTGGTCAAGAGAGGGACTTGGTTATAAACTCCAGGTCACAAAGACCTTACCACTTGGGAAAGAAAGACCCAAGAATTGAAGAATTGAGGCAAAATGTACAGCTGTGTGAAATAGTCAGCATCACTGCCTGGGGGCCACTGCTTCTGCCAGCAAAATGGAAATCTTTCAGCGGTGGCAGGTGTTGCGCCTAGGAAGCAGAATTCTTTCCCTACACCCACATGTTCATCAGGTTTCTTAAACCAACAGCTTGAGAAATTAGAATTCCTTCAGTGTATGTTCAACCTCTGGGCCTAACGATTTCTTCTGTAATTTTAGGAGAGCTTATATACCAGCTTCTTGGTGCCTCTGGGGAGCTCACCCTCTTTAGGATTCAGTTTACCTTGGGAGGAAGGAGTAGAAAGTTGAATAAAATGATTTCTATGACTCCATAAGTCTGGATTTTTGTGATGCTGATGCAAGAGTCCAGGCTGAGATCAAGAAAGATTGATGAAAAACTTCCTCAGCTTAAGATGCTCAGGACCCCTGAGCTATTGGGTCTGTGTCCTCTTTTACCTGCATATGCTCACGCCCTTTGGCTATTTGCTATGGTTTAGATAAGTGACTCTGAAAGGCTTGCCAAAATAAACCTTTTCTCCTTACAAGTTGATTATCTCAAGTATTTTATCACAGTGACAGAGAGCTGATTAACACGCTGTTAAAAATCATTGACCAGGCTCTGAGGGGTTTGTTGAAGAGTCTGTTTTTACATATCACTGATCCTTAAACATCTTTTTTTTAATTTGGGTTTCTTACTTTGATGCTTGACTCAACTGATGTTGAGAGGCATAGAAGTTGGAACTTAGGAGGATTGAGAGAAGAAGGCATCCAGAAGGGAAAAAGCCTCTTGGTGCTTCTGCTGGCCCCTGGGTGGAAAGGACTTGTTAGGATCTTAGAGAACCTAAAATAATTTTACATATCCTAAGATAGCTAGGATAACCCAAAAACTAATGAAAGAGCTGAATATAAAATCAGAATTTTATAATTAGAAAGGTCCCCATTAGAGTAAATTAGTTCAATTCTTCCATCCAGGCTAGAGATGCCTCATCATCACTAAGAGGTAGTCAGTGAACTGTTTGCTTATGCAACTTAAGTGATAGGAAGTTCATTATCCACCTACCCCATTAAAAAAAGGGGGTCATCTCCAATGGTAACAATTCACTAATTCACTCCATCTGCAGGGCTGGGGTTGGTCCTCCTTGGGAGCTGCCTACTTAAGAAGAATCTTGGGTCAGTTCAATCTTGTAAAGGGTCTTGGTCAACATTCTCAAAGCTATAATCCAAAACAACTGACCACACAATGTAGAGGAAAGAAGTTTCATTTGCTCGCTGTTTTTTTTTTTTTTTTTTAGATATTGGAGTTTCGGTCCATGTCGGGCTGGGTTACATCTGTGGAGCTCAGAGTACAGTGGTGGAAAGCAGAGAGGGGGAAGCAAACAAGGACTCTGCTCTCACATCATGGAGGCCAAACAAGGGGATTTAAAGATAAGAGCACGGTCCCCAAGGCCATATCCCCAGGGACTCATTGTCTCCAGCGACACCCCAGCCACCTAGGTTATTGACCCGTTAATCCATTAGGTTGGATTTATCCACCGCTGAGTTGACAACTCTCAGGACTTAATTAATCACTTCTTAACATTAACCTATGAACTCTTCAGGGACATTCTTTTTTTTTTTTTTTAAGTTTTTTTCTTTTTTTTGTTTTTCAGCACGGATTTTTTTTATACATTTCTTGAGTACAACAGGGTTACATAGACATTTATGATTTATCAATCATTGTCAGATCACAAATAGCACCACTTCTTCGTTTTCCACGTATAGCCCACATTCTTAACGTAGCCTGGTCAAGCAAACTTTCTAGAGTCATAAAACCATAATCCTTTAGGGTCATATATTTACTTTCTAAGAATTAGGAGGGTCTTTCATCTACGCATCCTAGGAGCAATCTCCAGACTTCGAGACACCAATGTAGCCATAGCAGAAGAGTCAGTATAATTGCTCATATATGCAGATAGCAACTGCCAGGGGGAAAAAGGCCCAGCTGGACTCACACAACTCCTTTCAGGGGACATTCTAATATCTAACCATAACATAGAGATTTGTAAACCGAGCCTGTTCACTACAGCTCTCTTGCTTCTGAACTAAACGGCTTCAGGACCAAAAACTGTTTGGCTAAGCACATGTGGGCTTCAGTGTCCTCATCTTGGAGTGGTGTCATAGAGCTCTACTTTTCAGGTGTGACTTGAGTCACACAAAATAAGCAGTCGTGAGCTTCCGCCTGATTATGTAATGCCTTCCAACAGGTGTTACCTCGGTGGCACTTGCCAACGAGGGAAAGAATGTGTTTCATCCACTTGGGTTCTGTGCAGGTCACTGTCACTGTCAGGAATGCTGTCACCTTGCTCTGAACCTCAGGGCCAGAATGAATACACCATTTGCTACAAGCTCTTTCCAGCCCCTTCTTACAGAATGTCAGAGTAAAAATAGCCTGAATGCCCCTAGGTTCAATCACCAGTACCAAGAGCAAACAAGTGAACAGACAAGCAAACAAGCAAGCAAACAAACAGCCCCCAGAGATAATGTGCTCTCACTCATATCCCATTTTGCAGATGGGTAAGAATAAGCATCAGAGAAAGGGAACAGAATGTCCCCCAGTGGAAGGACAGTATCTTATCCCAGAGCTTCTGGTTCTCACGTTCAGTAAGATCATGTTTCACCTGAAAGAGAGACACCGAAGATTCCTGCGTGTCATGAGTTCCTGTGGTCCCCAGAGAACTTGGCTGTGTGGAATCTGGAGACCCATCTTCTTCCCATTGTCTGCGGTCTCCCCAGGCTGATCTTGTCTCTGAGATCGGAGCTCAGGAGTCATTACCCCAGATTCAACGTCCCCCGACCCCATCTTTGGAACTCAGCACTTTCTCAAGTCATGAAGTTATCCTCACAAAGGCAAGATTAAAGAGAAATCTCTTTAATATTCAAGCAATCTTGCTAAACAAGCAACTCTTTCAGGGTGACTATTTATTGCTATTTATGATGACAGATTATCTTTCTGATTTCCCTGAGCACATGTCTCCAGAGGAAATTAGATACAGTTCTTTCCTTAAGCAGGGCCAGGAGAAAATGTTTCTATAAATACTTAACAACTTGTCAGGGGAGATTACAAATATTGGCACGTCCTTCACAATGTCATGTTGGTTATTGAAGCTGTTGTAAGAAATCAGGATGGTTTATTTCCTTTCTAGCACTACATTTTCTGAGGCCAGAAGAGGTACTTCTAAAGGCAGAAGCTCTGAAATCAGATTCCAGCCCAGGATCCTCACATCTGCAGCCTCAGTCTTCCCACCAGACCATCAAAGGCAGTATTTTGGGGGGTCAGAGAGCCCTGGGCCCACTGGCTTCACTCTTTTCCATTTATGGGCCCTTGGACAAATCCCTTAGCTTCTCAGAATCTCAATTTTCTCTTCTGAGTGATGATGATACTGTGACTCATCTCAAAATGTTGCAAAGATTAAATGAGGCGCTGCGTGAAAATCCACCGATACGTGGTGGGTGAGCCCGAAATATAGATCCAGTTTTCTCCTCCTCTCAGACCATTAAGGAGACCACCCCCATCCACAGACATTGGCCTCACTAAGTCCCACTGTCTTCTGACTCCCGGTGTTGCTTAGGAGAAATTTGTCAGTAACGAGAACCATAGATGCAATAATCACAGATGCAATTGATGTTAGCCAATAAAAATAACACGTCTTAATCTCTTACTTCATGGCAGAAATTGTTCCAAGTGCTTTGCACGGATGAAGTAATTTAATCCTTATGGGGCAGCCCTAGAAGCACCCCTCTTTTACAGAGGAGGAAACGGGGGCCACATGATGTGCTCAAGACCACACACGTAGAAGTGATGGAGCCAAGTTGGGCCTCAGCCTTTGGTACGCATGCGCTCAACTCCCTGACCATGTTCTCTGGAGGAAGGCTGGTTTTCCTTCCCTCCCCATTTCCCTTAAGGATTCCTCTGGATTCTTTGTGCTGGAGTTTCATCATCATGAATCTAGGTATGGAATTTTTTTTTTTTTTTTTTATCTTGCTCGGCACTCAATAGAATTTTTAGATTTGATTTTTAAGTTCTATGAAATTCTTGGCTATTACCTCTTCAGGCCCAGCCTCTCTGTTATCTCTGTTTATCCTTCTGGAACTCCTGTCTGACCTCTATTGGTGCCTTTTGCAGCTGCTTTTCATGTCTCTCGGCTTTTCTTTCATATTTTAAAATCTCTTATCTCCTTTTCGCTATTCTCTGTTTGATCTTTGCATTCCCAATTTTTCTCTTTGGCTATGTCCAGCATTCTGGTCGGTTTCTCTACTGAGCTTAAAAATTCATTACCTTTTCTTTCTCATTTTTTGGGGGGATACTGGATATTGAACCCAGGGTCATTCTATCTCTGAATTAAACCCCCAGTCCTATTTTAATTTTTAGTTTCGAAATGAGGTCTTGTTACGTTGCTGAGGCTGACCTTGAACCTGTGAACTTCATGTCTTAGCCTCCCAAGTACTAGGATTACAGGTGTGCACCACCACACCTGGCTGCAATTCCCTTCTTGACCTCTTTAAGTCTATCACAGTGCTTGTTCTGTGGTCCATCTCACAACCTTCTATTTGATCTCTATTCCCTCAAATGTAAATGATTTTATTTGTGGAGTTTGTTGCTTCGTGTTCACCATTTTTTTTCTCAGCTGCTTTGTGCCTCTTTTAGTGACTTCACCTGCTGAGTCCTGACCCGCCTGGCCTCTCGTGAAGAGACTCCTCAATAGCCTTTGCCCCATCTCTTAAGCCCATCCTCCTCGGCACTCAGGTCCAGAAGATTTTGGCACAACCTTGGATGGACAGGAAGTGGTTTCTAGCCCTTGCTTTCCGTTGGGGGCATGTCTCTGGTTTACAGCCTGGGGAGGGCTGTGTGGTTTCAGCCTCTGCTTACTTCTGTTACACTGTCTATTTCTGTTCCCATTTCTTTTAGGAGTCTTACTTTAATAACTGCAGTGATTTCCCTTCCTTATTTTTGAATATGTGTGTGTGTGTGTGTGTGTGTGTGTGTGTGTGTTTCTCACTGCTAGAAAAGTTTGGGGCAGAAAGTAGGGACTTTATCATCTTACCATCTTGAAGCAAAACCCTCCTTCAATATTATTCCTTGTTAAAATAAGTAGTGCAGGAATCCCCACTTGTCCATGAGGAGTACATTTCAGACCCCCAGTGAATGCTTAAAACCCTATAGAAAAGTGCTGTGATACTACCATAATTGATCTGGCCACTGAGTCAGCTACCGTGACTAATGAGTGTGTAGCTTATTCGGGACAGATACACTGGATGAAAGGATGATTCACATCCCTTGTGGGGTGAAGCTGGATAGTGTGAGATTTCACAGTGATACTCAGAATGGCATATAACTTAAAGCGTATGCATTATTTATTTATGGAATTCTCTCTTCAAAAATTTCAGACAGTGGTCGGCCACATATAATGGCAACTACAGAAAGCAAAACTGCAGATACAAAAGACAACTATCTATACAAAAGAATGAGTGTAATATTCGTCATAAAGCATAAACCTTCGAACTGACCCCCTACTTAAGTTCCAGAACAAGAGCAATACTGTAGAAGTCACTGTATATTCCTTCTGGAACCCATCTCTCCTTCCCCTTCCCCTCAAGTAACCTTTCCTGGATACTCTCTGTTTATCTTTCTCTTGCTTCCCCCCCCTCTTACTTTTCACCAATTTCTCACACAGAGCCATGCCATAACATTGACTCTTTACAATGGTGCTATGAATTTGCAAAACTAATTACGAAGCTACAAAATAATTAGAACCCATTAGCACATAAATGGATCTAGTCAATGGGACAGAATAAAGAGTTTAGGAACAACTCGAGTTTGTAAGGATGTTTTCTCTACAATAAATTAGGTATTCTAAATCAAGCACAGTCAAACAATGGTGTTAGGCAATTTATTATCTTTTTTTTTCAAGATAATAAATTCTAGATCCTTATCTTATGCCATGCATTAAAATAAATTCTTAATGCCTAGCCTGACAGTGGTAGAGGTGGGGTTGGATGTGTTTCTCTGCAAACCTGCTATTTGCCCCCTGTCTGATCTACGCTTTCAGACTGATCATGGGAAGATGTGATAAGAGCACAAGGGAGGCCCTTGCAAGTGCAAAAACAGGTGTACAAATTCAGAGTCTCACTTGCTGCTGGGTCCTGCTTGTATCACAACAGCCCTGCCCACCTGCAGCCAGTGGCTCAGGAAGGCCCTTCTCTAAAGAAGGATGGAATATAGAAGATACTAATTAAACATAGGACAAGACAGCAATGATACCTTCGGTAGGGGAGATAGCTGGTGCAAAGCAAACCTAGCCATTTATCAAATGCACACACCTGCATTGCTCAGTGAGCTTGGGGGCCACATTGATTTATTAATAAATCATTTTTTTTTCTATTTGAATGCAGCTCACGCCATCCAGTAGAGCTATTTGAATCATCTCTCTCTCTTTTCAGGACTTGGCTTTCACAGGGCCCTTTCAATAAGCTGGGTTATTTTTAGCTGTAATTAAAATCATAACATACAGTGTCATGGACCCCATTTTTGCTAACTGATGTGCCAGCAGGTTTTTTTTTTTTTTTTATTAAATGACTGTAAAAAGTTTTTAATTTGGGGGTATTTAGAGTGTTCAAGGAGAAAGCCACCCTAACATTCATGCCAGATGACAGCTAGTCAATGAGGAGAGAAAAAAAAAAAACCCACGCTTGCTCTGTCGATCTCTCTGCTCTCGCTGCACTAAATTACAGAATTAATAGGCTCTTAGGAAAGACTGACACGCAGCTACTGTGAGAAAGACAATTAAATGTGGAAACCCGCTTTCCTCACCACATTTAATTTTAATGGGAGGCTTTGAGACTCCATAAATCTCTTTCCTATTTCATCCTCACTATCCCCTAAGTTCTTCGGAGAAGAACCTAGAACAGTTAAGATGCTTCTTCCCGCCTCCCTCTACACACTTGTTTAGGTTTTAGCTCCTCGTGGGAAGCTTCTTTGGAGATCAAGAAGGATTACAAATACTGCTACGTTTCCGTAGCTTCCTACTGATCCTCCTGGTCTTGTCTGGACCTTTTCATTTCTGGCTGGATTTATTTGTCCATGCATCTTTTTATTTTCTCACCTGGCAGATATTCCGGTCATCTCCATTCCTCTGGGCACAAAATAGATGGGTTGGTCTGATCTTGCTCTCATTAAGTTTAGTGTAAGAGAGATAATATAAGCCTCTTCTTATCAGCAGGGATACATTCCGAGACCCCCCCGGTAGATGCCTGAAACTGGATAGTACCAAACCCCACATACACTGCCTTTTTTTCTCTCTCCATATACACCTATCATAAGGTTTAATTTATAAGTAAGATACAGTGTGAGATTAACAACTAACAATAAATATAACAATATACAATGTACTGTAATAAAAGTGATGTGAATGTGGTCTCTCTTTTTCTCAAAATATCTCATTGAACTGTACTCACCTTTTTTCACCTTGGGATGATATGTCGTCTGTGATGAGAGGCAGCTAGGTAAATGATGTAGCATCAGGTTATTACATAAGGGGTATTTGAACCCAATAACCGTGATACCATGTTAATCTGATCACCAAGATGGCTACCAAGTGACTAATTGGGGGGGGGGGTAGCATGCACTGGACAAAGGGCTGAGTCATATCCTTGGAGAGACAGAGCAGGACGGTGTGATATTTCATCCTGCTGCTTAGAATGTCACACAATTGATGACTTATCTCTGCGATTTTCCATTTACTATTTTTGGGCGCTGGTTTACCACAGGTAACTGAAACTTCAGGTAAAATGGGATTCTTGTGTATACCTGGGGCAAGGTAGGAGGCGTGGGAAGCACCTGCAGGAAGAGTTGGTTCATATACAGATGTTCTCCTGTCTTCCTGCATCCCCCACCCCCATCCATCTGCAGATTCTCACCTGGTATTAAAAAAAGCATTTGCTAAATGGGTCCCAAATAGAGTCAACTTGCTAGCCTCTTAGTCAAGTCCTCCCAAAGTTATGCATCCAACTCAAATTAGGCTACTCTCCGTCCCACGTGCTTTCATGATTAATTGCAAAGAAAAATCCTTCCTGAAGGGAAGAGGAGGAATTTTTTAGAAAAGATCCTTCTTTTCTCCCATCCCCAGCTGTTTGGCAGTCAAGCATTTGTCATATTTTAGTCCTTTAACCACTAGTCATTTCTGACTAATACCCAGCAGGCAGACATGGGGTATGATTTCCAAGATGATAAATGCTTGCCTTCTTATCTTTTGATATCTGGAAGTAGAAAATTTCAAGGAAAAAGGGTTTTACACCAAGACGACCATAAATCTCATTGTGTTCACAACAGAAGGCTGACCAGAGGAGTTTATTAAATCCATAAAGGATTTGATGTATATCAAACTGTTACATAAAGTCAATACTTTGGAGAGAAGCGGACAATAAATACTCAGCAAGAGGCAATATTTCTATCAGGGAGAAGGCAATCGCATAAAGATTAGGGGGAGCAATTTCAATATTGCATGTCTCTCTGCAATAAGGAGACAGGTCTTGTTTTCCAGAATGATCCCCAGGACAATGAGCAAGGGTGGGGTAGGCAACCTCTGGGCTTAGCTAATCCCATCTCATCCAGCCCAACTAGCCGTTGTGGACTGAGCATTTCTGTCCCCTTTAAAATTTATGTATTAAAGCCCAAACCCACAGTGTAACTGTAGATGGAAATTTGACTTCTAAAGAAATAATTAAGCGAGCCGGGCATGGTGGCGCACGCTTGTAATCCCAGCAGTTGGGAGGCTGAGACCGGAGGATCTGGGTTGGCATCCAGCCTCAGCTACCTAGTGAGGCACTCTGCAACTTAGTGAGACCCTGTTTCAAAATAAAGAATGAAAAATAGGGCTGGGGGTATAGCTCGGAGGTAGAACGCCCCTGAGTTCAATCCCCAGTACCACAAAAAAAAAAAAAAAAAAAAAAGAAATAATTAAGGTTAGATGAAGTCATACGAGTGGGGCCCTGATCCAATAAGATCAGTACCCTCAGGAGACATCAGAGAGTGCTCTTTTCTCTCTTTTTCTCTTCTGCATGCATAGAGAAGAGGCCATGTGGGCACACAGAGAAGACGAACATATGTTTAAGCCACGTAGTCTGTGGCATTTTGTTGTGGCAGTCCAAATGGACGAAGGCAGTGGGCAGCCTCCTCTTGGGAAGGCTGTGCCCGCTTTGTAATTACAAGATGGCCACTCTTCTCAGCATGTTAAGGCCATGCGCAAACTTTACACACAGACTGGAAACCCACGACTCTTCCCGAATGGTGCTATTGTCTGAACGGTCAGTTCTGTTACACATACTCAATCCTATGTACTTTTCAGACATTGTCTCATTTAAGTAACTTCTTCGCAGAAGTCCTGGCGTCAAAATTCAAAATAAATAATGATGATTCCCTCATTTTCCACCTGGAAACCTAGAAGCTGTACGGTGTTGAAAGACTGACCTGAGATCACACAGCTTATTTGCGGTGACCAAGATGGCAACCAATGTCGATGGTTTCCACTTTTCTGGATCTCCAACTCACCTTTCTCCTTTCAGCAAGATGTGTACGATCACATTTACCGAGAGCAGTAATCCAGAAGGTGAAGAGAAAGTTAGTAACTGTATAGCTATGTTATCTATACGATACAAAGCAGCTAGATATTTAAAGATATCCAGATAGTTCACTGTCATTTTCTGCACTCGACCCAGATTTTCTCCAGCGAAACCAAATGCTCATGAGAGGAGACAGACCATTTATTTTCCTTCCCTTCCTCCGGTCTCCCTCAACTATTTCTGTGTAATGACCACACTTTCTATCTCTCTCTAATGTGTGTGTGAGGAAATGAATCAAGAAAGGGATACCTGAGCGAGTCACCACCATGGCAGGAATATTGAGGAACCACCGAGGAGAGGGCGCATGCCAGCAGATCTATGGGCAACCCGACAGTCTGGTCATGGCTCTGTGCCCCAAAGCCCCTGCCAGCATGCTGGGCATGCTCAATGTGGGGCATGCTTTTGGCCAAGGCAGCCCTCTACCCCTGGTCCCCTTGGTGAGGCCACACCTTTTTAAGCATGGCAGGGTGGATCCATCATTGGAACACATGGCCCTTTCGGTCTTGGGGGTCCTTTGCTGTTCCCAGGTCCCGCTTGAGGAGCAGCTATTGTTACCAAAGTGGGATGCCAGGCTGCGGGTCCCCCGGGGCCACAGCTGCTCTTCCCTGGAACTTTGCCACTGAGTCAACCGAGCCACTGATCCTGCGACACAGACCTTTCTTTCCCTTCCTTGAACTCTGGGGGAGCTTTCTCTCTAATCTGTGTATCTCCATTTCTCCCAAACACGACCTTGTTAACTTGGCCTCATGGCTCCTACTCCTGGATCCTTGCAACACATTTCCCTCCTGTAGCCAGAGGGAATGTCTCTAGTGAAATCTACTCACGCCACGCTCCTGCTTCCAATGCATCCATGGCTTTGAGCGTCCTTCTGAGAACATCCAAAGTCCACGTTGTGGTCCTGCTCACCCCTCCGATTGGATCTTGTGCCTTCCTCCTTTGCCCAGCGAGAGCCAGACACCCCCAGCTTGCACTTCTGTCTTGTCATTGGGCCTTCGGATGGACCACTTCTTTTCCTCCTGCTTCTCCCTCATCATCTGCCTAACCCCAGCCTTCCTTTAGGTGTCACCTTAGATGCTGCCCCCTTGAGGAAGCCTGGAGGATCTGCTGAGACAAAGCTGGGGGCCTTTCCTCACTATTTTTTTTTTTTTTTTTGCAGTACTGGGGATTGAACTCAGGGGCATTCTACCTCCGAGCTATACCCCCAGCCATATTTTTTATTCTTTATTTTGAAACTGGGTCTCACTAAGTTGCAGAGTGCCTCACTAGGTAGCTGAGGCTGGCCGCGTACCCGGATCCTCCGGTCTCAGCCTCCCAAATGCTGGGATTACAAGAGTGAGCCACCACGCTTGGCTCTTTCCTCACTATTTTACAGCAGCCTGCACTCCCCAGTGATCTCATCGCCCCTATTCCTGTCTCTCCTCTCTCTACCCTAGAACCTTCATGAGGTCAGGAACTACGTGGATATCACTCACAGTTAAGTCCTTTGTACTTTGCCCAGTACCTAGCACGTAGCAGGATTTCGCCGTGAGGTCCAAGCGATGCTAAAGATGGAAGGAATGAAATGACTGAGCATGCAGAGAATGTGCTTCACTGCAGGAAACCTCCAGCCTGGGTGTGGAAAGAAACCTCATTCCACTGGACTGAAAAAAAATGCTACCTGCTCATCTCTGTGTTTGCCCCAGAGATGAATCATCTGGAGCCGCAGTCTCAGGAAGCACTGGTCTAGTTCTTAAAGAAAACCCTCCCTTTGGACGTGTTACTGGGATGTGCACAGATGTGGAATGTACTGAGGTGACCTTAGAAGTGACTGGCCAGAGAGTTCGGAGTTTGGAACATGGAGCTAATGAGGGCAGGGCCACAGGGCCAATCTGACCCCAAAGAGGGGACTGTCGGGAAGCAAAGCTTGATTTGCTATTCTGCAAAAACAAAAGTAGCACTCCTTTGTGGATTGAGCCTGGGGTTGTGCCACCAGGTGAGCAAAAGAGACCAGAAACACGCAGATGGGTTCTGAAAGTCTTCCAGTGTTACTGACCCAGCCCTGGGACCCCGAGGAAGGTCTGTGCCCATTGCATGGCCTGGTATGCGGAGGTTAATGAACTCAACAGGAAGGTGTTGGGCCCTTTCTATGCTTCATGTTCTGTGCTACATTGTCACTGGCAGATAGTGTGGTTCTAACTGCCAGGGAACTCAGCTGGACAGCAGGACAGAGCAATAAATGGTGGTCGTGTGCCCTGGAATAGAAGAATTCTCCAGAGGCCCCTCGAAGGCCAGAGGATCAGGGTGGACTTGCTGCTGCATTCCTCATGCAGGGAGGCAGGCAAAAGGCACTTGTGAGCCTGGATGGAGAGAAGGGATGGATTCAGGCAGTGAGTGCACCTTCTGAAAAAAGTCTGAGTATGTGGCGGTTCAGGTCACAAAGCTGGGTGATCTTGGGGTGGTTAAGCATCAATACCAATATCCGAATTGTGATGTTATACTGCAGTTTTGTGGAGTGTTATCTCTCGGGGAAATTGAGCAAGGCCTACAGGGATCACTCTGTATTATTTCTCACACCCACATGTGAACCTACAATTATCTCTGCTTTTACGAGCAAGCGATGCTGCAAGTCCCCTTTCACCTGCAAAGAGTTAGGAATGCCGCACCTCCTCAAAGTTGCATTTCTTTAAGAACTTTGAGATGGAATACCAGTTTTGGGGCATGGCTCTCAGAAGAGCCAGAATAACCTCCTTTGATAATTTTCCTTTTGCTTCCTGCAGCCAGAAGCTGGGGGGCTCTATTAATGAGGAGCTCCTGAAGCCTTAAGACACCTGCTGCCAACGATGAACTTGTCATGCATGCCCCCCAGGCTAAAATAAATAGAAAACACACACTGGAAGCAACCAAACCCTTGAAGGAAAGAGAATTGGACTGCAAAGTCTTTTGATTTTCCAGAGTCTTTGGGAAAAATATCCCAACATAATCCCTTCAAAGTCCAGGATAAATGAAAACAAAGTGCTTTGGGAACGCAGGGCGTCTGATGGAGTTTATTGATCAGCTCTTCCCTGTGTTTCCTCAAGAGATGCTGCGGTTCCTTTGCCTCCACCCAGCCACGGGGACATGAAAGGGCTTATTACAGGAGGGCATTCCTCTGGACTGAGCTATGAACTGGGGTGCATTGCATTCTCACCCCGGGGGGAAGGCTGGTGCCGGGGCTCAGATAGACATTTCAGTATTTCCAAACAAATCTCACCTTCATTCAAATATCGACTGCGTATGAAGCCAGAATGATCACTAGTGCTCTTTGTCACCAGGATGAAAGAACAATGAACAGCCTTGGGGTCATTAATTTCTTCCTTTTCCACTATGTGTTTTTCATAGTATCCCATTGTAAATTTGGATGTTTTTTTAACCCTTTCTGCACTTAATATCATGTTAAAATTGGTTTTCATGTGTCCTCATAGTCTTTATATGATCATTTAGAAAAGATGTGTACTAGCTGGGCATGGTGGCGCACGCTTGTAATCCCAGCATTTGGGAGGCTGAGACGGGAGGATCCGGGTTCGTGGCCAGCCTCAGCTACCTAGTGAGGCACTCCACAACTTAGTGAGACCTGGTTTCAAAATAAAGACTAAACTTAACTTAGGTGTGTGTGTGTGTGTGTGTGTGTGTGTGTGTGTGTGTGAAAGACAGAGAGAGAGAGAGAGAGAGAGAGAGAGAGAGAGAGAGAGAGAGAGAAGGACAAAATGAGAAAGTCAACTTGCAGAGCCCTCATCTTTTGCGTCTGACTCCAGATGTTTCTGCGCTCAGGTGGGTTCACAGCTCTTGCTGATTTTGTGTTCATGTCTGGAGGGGGACAGAAATGCCCAGCGGTGCAGAGCCGAGGTGGGGGTCCCCACCCTGCAGTCACTGTGGCAATGGTGGGTGGCCAGGGCGTCAGCCACCTGTGCTGGGCACCTAAACACCTCTGAGCACTAGCTGTGCACCCTGAGCATTGTTCTCATGCTCTCTGTCTCTGTGTCCCCATAGGTGATGGGAGGACACTAGCCTAAGTGGTCCCTAGGGGCCTCTGCTCCCATGTTCTGCAAAGTTTATTATGCTCGTGGGATCCCCACTCCCCATATGTGATTCTCACTGATGAAGCCCACCAGGATGAGGGTTGGCCCTGGGTATAGCAAATTGCCAGAGACCTCAGGTCTACGGGGACTTCAGGCCCTATCTCAACCATTTGTTTAATTCTATTTCCATTGTCTCTGGGTTTTTCCTTGCTTTCTTTCTTTTTGTTTGTTTCTTTTTTTAAAATTTATTTTATTTTATTTTTTGCGGTACTGGGGATTGAACCCAGGGGCATTCTACCTCCAAGCTACATCCCCAGCCCTATTTTTTTAAAATTTTATTATGCATGCATTGTAAGCATATATCTTTGTTGGGTACAAATTGATAATGACATATGTGCCCACATTTCTCATTTGACCCCTTTCCCAAATTCCCACCCCACTCCCTCGCCCTCCCTCCCTCTCAAGTTCAGTTTGGTGAGTAACCTTGATGTACATTAGGTTGTCTCCCCCTTCCCCATCCATCCCTTTCGGTTAAATCAACTTCTTTGTTTATCAAGGGTCCCTTCTTTTCCATCTGGAGACCCTCTTATGCCTCATCCTCCCCCTAGCATCCGCATATTAGGGAGAACATATGCTTCTTTACTCTTTGTGACTGGCTAATCTCACTTAACAATGTTTTCCAGTTGCGTCCATTTCCTGGTAAATAACATGATTTTGTTCTTCTTTATGGCTGAGTAAAATTCCATTGTGTACATATCCCATAGTTTTGTAATCCATTCATCTGTTGATGGACATCTTGGCTGGTTCCATAGTTTGGCTATTGTGAATTGAGCTGCTATAAACATAGATACACATGCGTTGGTCTGATAGTTTGGTTTCCATTCTTTTGGGTAGATACCCAGAAGTGGTATTGCTGGATCATATGGTAGGTTCATTCCCATTCGTCTGAACATCCTGCCAGCTATCCAGCTATCCAGACCTCGATTGACCTATTGCGCCCCCCCAGCCCTATTTTTTTCCCCTTATTTTGATAAGTTGTGGAGGGCCTCACTAAGTAGCTGAGGCTGGCTGCGAACCCTGATCCTCCTGTCTCAGCCTTCCTTGTTGTTTGTTTGTTTTTGAGATGAGGTCTCACTGTGTTGCCCAAGTTGGTCTCAGAGTTGTGGGCTCACGTGATCCTCCTGCCTCAGATTCTCAAGGAGCTGAGACTAGAGGGTGCATACACTACCATGCCCAGATCTTTTACCTGTTTTTAGCCTTCTTGATATCAGAGACATATAGTCATGACCTTGGCTTGAATACCTCTAGTGATGGAGCGCTCTCCACCAGATAGCCTTGTTGGGAAGTTTTACTCTTAGAGAGTTTTTTCTTCTGCTGAGCAGAGACATTTGCCTGCTAGTTTTCATTGTGCTCTCTGGAATCACGTGGAGTAACACTAAATTTTTTCACAAACGTCAGTGCTCAGGTACTGAAGGATGATGATGAAGGCCCCTTAATGTGGCCCTCTCCAGACTTGGTACTCCCCGGTACTGAATCATTTATGGGATGGAGTCCTGAGAGTCTTTATCATTCTGGCTTGCTTCTTATAAATAAGTTAAGCAGCTAAAAATGTCGCTTCTTATGTATATAAAAATTTATCATAAAGGTAATATAATATGACTACAGAAAATTTAGTCACAAGGGGGAAAAGTCATCAAAGACTAGATTTCTATTCATTCTTTGGTACATTCTTTGCCATCCTTTTCCACTATGTGTTGTTCGTAGTATCCTATTGTAAATTTGGATGCTTTTTAACTCTTTCTGCACTTAATATCATGTTAAAATTGGTTTTCATGTGTCCTCATAGTCTTTATATGATCATTTAGAAAAGATGTGTACTAGCCAGGAGTGGTGGTGCACACTTGTAATCCCAGCATTCGGGAGGCTGAGACCGGAGGATTGGGGTTCTTGGCCAGCCTCAGCTACCTAGTGAGGCACTCTGCAACTTAGCGAGACCTGGTTTCAAAATAAAGAATAAAAAATAGGGATGGGGGTATAGCTCGGAGGTAGAACGCCCCTGAGTTCAATCCCCAGTACCGCAAAACAAAACAAAACAAAGACGTGTACTTTCCCATCTATTGATGTATTATAACTTATTTAAGCAAGTTCATACGGTTGGCATTTAGATTGTTTCCTCTGACTCACTTTGTAACTCTGGGTCCACACTCTCATCTACAGCATGAAGGATGATTTAGGTCTTCCTAAAGCTCTGACGCCTACAGCTCTGGGAATCAGCTGGTCTTCTGGAGCAACCCATTTCCACAGTCTCCCAGGACTTGTTGGAGCCCAGGGTTTTCCCCCATGGCATCTTACAGCCCTATCAGACAAATTCTGCTGGAACTCCAGGCTCCCAGGAAGCTGTTGTTTCCACCACTAGAAAGCCATGATGGCTTAGCAGCCCGGGCGCCAGGAAGGGTTTCTCTCCTATAACCACCCCATAGTCCACCCATAGTTCAAGGTTGCTCTTGCTAAAATGGCTTTCTTTATTAAAAACGACTTGCACTTTGAAAACACTTTTTACTCTGAAATAATTAGAGATTCATAAGAAGTTACAAAGAAAGGTAGAGGCGAGCTCCCTGTCTCTTTAAGTCCTTTTTCCTCAGTGTTAGCATCTTGTATAACGTTATACATTATCAACACCATGAAGGATGGTGCAACCATTTTCTTATTCTTTAAAGCAGAAATAGGCAAATGAAGGCCTGTGGGCCAGATTTGACTTGCCACCTGTTCTTTTTTTCTCTTACCACCTGCTTTCATAAATCAATTTCTACGGGAATACAGTTGTACTCCTTCCTTTATGTGTGGTCTATGGCTGTTCTCATTCTACCACAGCAGAAATGATTCATTGTGCCAGCACCATATGGCTTCCAAGGCCTGAAATACTTACTATCTGGCCCTTTAAAGAAAGGGGGGAAAAGATGACCCCTTGTATTAGCTTTCTGTCACTGTAACAAAGTACCAGAGACCATTAAATCATAAAAGAGAAAAGGTTTATTTTGTCTTATGGTTTGGAGAGGTTTTAGTCCATGATTGGGCAGACCTGTTGATTTTAGGTTGGGATGCTGGAAGGCAAAGGCGGGAGCGTGTGATAAAGAAAACGGCTTGCCTTATATCTAGGAAGCAAAGGAGAAAAAGAAAGAAGCTGGATTCCCCAGTCTCCTTCAAGGGCATGCCCCAAAGGATCTAAATATTTCCCCTAAGTTCCCACCTCCCGAAAGGTTCCCCCACCTCTCAACTGTACCACCCTGGGGACCCAACTGTTAACAATTGGGCCTTTGGAGGCCATTCAACATCCAAACCATAGTACTTCTGTGTTACAGAAAGACATTGTGGTATCTAAGAATCAAAGGTTAAACGTCCTTTATACATTATAAAGACAACTATTAAAAGACCGGAGTGGACTGTGCTTACTTTCCAATTCACAAGAAGGAAAATACATATTCGAATAAAACAAATGAGATAATCCATGTAGAAAAATGATGAGCACAACAACAACAAAAAGAAAAATTAAAAAAGGCACTTAACACAAATGAGCGTACCAGATCAAATATATCTATGATTTAAATAAAATGAGGCAAACTTAATTATTAAAACAAAAACCTATTTGGTTAAAAACAAATGGAATTATTAATTATATATGAGATGGATTAAAAATAAAGTGATGCAAAGATTAAGAGTCAAATTTCTGGGCAAAGGGGGTCACGTCTGCAATCCCAGCAACACTAGAGACTGAGGCAGGAGGATGGCAAGTCCATGGCCAGCCTAGGCAACTTAATGAGACCTTGCCTGAAAATAATAATAATGATGATTGACGATAGGGCTGGGGATGTAGCTCAGTGGTAGAGTGCCCCAGGGGTCAACCCCCAGTACTGCAAAGAAAATGAGTTAAAGTTGTGGTTACATAACTAGATGTTGTCTTATCTTCCTCTAGGGACCTACTAAAATAATAATAAAATAAAATAAAAAGAAAGTACAATGGACGATGCCAAAGAGAGCAGGTGAAGTTCCAATAGCGGAGAGGAGACTTCAACATTTTTTTTTTTTTAAGATAGAAGACAAGTAATTAAGAAAGGTGCAGTATATATATAGAGTAAAAGTGAGAGGGCTATCCAAAGAAAATGCCCAGCAGAACCCAGAGAGACTTGAGATCCTGAAACTCTAGGTAAACTGAGTAAGATAACAGCTTGAAAATGGGGATTCATTCAATATCTGCCCACTCGGTCCTCTTCCCTCTTTTCCTTCCACAGGACTGCTGTGTGATGGCTTAGATACATGTTGAAGACCTAGGTACCAGCCTGTGGTGTTACTAGAAGGTAGTGGGACCTTTAAGAGGTGGAGCCTGATGGGAGTAAGTTAGGTCCCTGGGAGTGTGCTTTGAAAAGGAAAATCGGGATGCCAACACCTTCCTGTCTCTCTCTTTGGCTTCCCAGATGGCCTGAGGTGAGCAAATCTGCTTCACAACATGCTTCCACCATGATGCCTCTGCCTTGCCACAGGCCCAAAGCAAGAGGGCCAACTGACCATGGGCTGAAAACTCCGAAACTGTGAGCCAAAAGAAACCCTTACCCCTTTTAAGTTAATTTTCTTTTCTTTTCTTTTCTTTCTTTCTTTCTTTTTTTTTTTGTCACAGCAATGGGAAGCTAAGAGTCTGGCAGCCATCAGTATTCTTTTTTTTAAATCACTTGAGAGACCTCTAGCATAAAGGTTACCTCCTTTCCCTGTCATTTTAAAAGTCCCAGTGTTTTGTTCATCTCTCTACTTAAAAATCACCCTGAAGTGGCACCCATACGTGGACAAGCGCTGCTCATGTTTTCAGAGCTCTGGGGATTGAACTCAGGGGCATTCTACCTCCGAGCTAGACCCCCAGCCCTATTTTTTATTCTTTATTTTGAAACAGGGTCTCACTAAGTTGCGGAGTGCCTCACTAGGTAGCTGAGGCTGGCCTCGAACCCGAATCCTCCAGTCTCAGCCTCCTGAATGCTGGGATTACAAGCCTGCACACCACACCCGGCTTAAAGTTCCTCATTCTTGAAAGACCAATTAAACAAAGCACTACCAAACATTTGAGGGAAGCCTCTATTTATCCACTGCCGAGTAGCACGTGATCTCCCAAATTTAGCAGTTTAAAATAGCAATCGTTTATTATCTCACGGTTTCTGTGGGTCAGGTACTTGGGAGTGGCTTTGCTGGGCAGTTCTGTCTCCAGGTCTTTCATGAGGCCCAAGTCCAAATGCCTGAGGATCTGCTCCTGGGCAGAGGCCTCTGGTTCTTGCTGACTGTTGGCAGCGGGCTTCAGTTCCACACTTTAGGAGTGTGGAACTCTCCACAGGACGCTTGAGTGTCCTTATGACCTGGCAGCTGGCTTTCCCCAGAGTGAGCAATTTGAGAGAGAGCAAGGAAGAAGATTTTCATAACCTAGAGTTGGATACTGCACATCATTTCCACTTACTTCTATCCTTTAGAAACAAGACACTGAGCCCAGCCCGTGTTCTGGAGAGGGGGAATTAGGCTTCCCCTCTCAAGGAAGGTGTATCAAAGAACTTACAAGCATATTTTAAATGACTACACCCTCTAAGGAAAAGCAAAGATAAATATAAGTAAATATCTGAAAAATAAATTTATGGTGAATTGAAAAAAATACAGGCAACGTAAACGAGTAAAAAAGTTTAATGGATGTCCTCTGAGATGTTCAAGAGGATATTAAATTCATTAAACAAATAATTAAATTCATTAAACAAATAATTAAATTCAATAATTAAATTCATTAAACAAATAATAAAGAAAAACAATAAGCACCCAAAAAGGCACTTAGAAAATAAAATTAAGAGAACCAGAAAGAGATATTAGAAATTAAAGCAGATTGCTGATTTCTTCTCTTTGCTTTAAAATTTTTTTTTAAAATTGGGATGAAACTCACATAAAATTAACCATTCTAAAGACTATATTCAGTGGCATTTAGTTCATTTGGAAGACTGTGCAACCATTACTTCTCTCTAGTTCTAAAACATTTTCACCACCCTAAGGGAGACCTAGTAGTCACACCTCATCACCTCCCCGGCCCCTGGCAACTTCTGCTTTCTGTCTCCATGGATTTGCCTGTTCTGGACATTTCGTATAGATGGAATCATATGCTGTATGACCTTTTGTGCCCGGCTTCTTTCACTTAGTGTAATGTTTTCAGTTGTTGGTTTCTGTTTTTCAAATTAGTAAAAAAGATTAGAAGCTAAACTAGAAGAAATCTGCAAGAAAGGTCAACATGAAGGACAGGTGAGCGAATTGAGAGAAGCCTTGCTAGGAGACCAACCCAGGGAGTCCAGTATTTATTAGACATTCCAGGATGAGCAGAGAAAACAGGACAAACTTATGAAAGAAATAAGAACATTTCCTGCCTCAAATGTGGCCCAAGTATCCAAAGGATCAGCATAATAAATGACAGAAGACCCACGTGGATACAAACTATTGTGACATTTCAAATCACCAGGAAGAGAGAGAAGATATTAAAGAAGAGGGAAGAAAAATAAAACATGACAAAGCAAAAATGTCGGAGAATTAGAATGCATTTTTTACCCTCAGACAGTCCTTAGAACATAACTCCTATATAAGTGAAGACTCTGTGGTCTTATTCCTATTATCTGACTTCAGTAAAACTTAGAGGTAAAATTAAGACAACAGCTCCTCACACAAATCAACCACCTGGAAACTAAAGAAAAACTCTTCCACAAATAACACCTGCATCAAGGAATAAATTAAACCTGACACTGAAAAATATCTGGGGGATGAGAATGAAAATACTAAATATTGGTGCTTAGAAATAAAGTTTGTAGAAAAATATTTACTCTTAAAATATTTATATATAGACTATTCACAAAGGAAAAAAATACAAGTGGCCAACACATGTATGAAAAAATGTTGAACACCATTAGCAATCAGAGAGATTGTGAATTAAAACTACTCTGAGATTTCACCTAACTCCAATTAGAATGGCAGTCATTAAAAACAACAACAACAACAAATGCTGACGAGGATGTGGAGAAGTGGGAACCTTAATACATCGTTGATGGGATTGCAAATTAGTGCAACCACTTTGGAGAACAGTATGGAGGATCCTCAGACGAATGGGAGTGAATCTACCATATGACCTAGCTATACCACTCCTGGGTATCTACCCAAAAGAATCGAAACCAAACTACCAGACTAATGCATGCATGTCTATGTTTACAGCTGCACAATTCATAATTGCCAAATTATGGAAGCAGCCAAAATGTCCATCAACAGATGAATGGATTTACAAAGCTATGGGATATTTACACAATGGAATTTTACTCAGCCATAAAGAAGAACAAAATCGTGTTTTTTGCAGGGGAATGGATGGAATTGGAGAACAGTATGCTAAGTGAGATTAGTCAGTCACAAAAAGTGAAAAGTCGGATGTTCTCTCTAATATGTGGAAGCTAGGGAGAAAGTGGGACATAGGAGGGATTCCAGATGAAGAAGGAGAAACCTTAGATGACCTAACTGAGGGAGTTGGGAGAGAGGAAGAGGGAAGCACCCTAATGCACGTGATGTACATTCACAGACTTATCAAAGTCAATCACTAAGCAGAACATGAAAAGGAGAAGAAGGGAGGGGAAGGGAATGGGGTGGGAATTGGGGAAGGATTAAATGAGTGCCATGTGCATGTATGCCTCTACCAGCTTGTACCTCATCAAGATGTATGATTACAGTGCACCAATAAATTTTAAAAAAGCATTTATATAACCAAACCAGTATGCCCAGTATGTTGAACTCATTTAATCAGAAAACATCTTTATTGTTACTGTCCCATTAATCTGTTCTGTCCCAGATGCCCGATGAATACACTCATTACTTTTCTAGTAACTTTCAGGGGGTTAAAAGTTTTTATACAATCACTTCAGAGACCAAACAAACCAGTGCCACTCAGCTTTCCGTCACTGTAACAAATACCTGAGACAGTCAGGTTATAAAGACATAAAAGGTTATTTTGGTTCAGAGTTTGGGACACTTCAGTCCATGATTGGGTGGTCTTGTTGCTTTGGGGCAAGGCTGCACATCTTGGTGGAGAGCAGGTGGTGGAGCAAAATCAGTCACCTCATGGCTGGGAAGTGAAAAGAGGAAGAGGAAGAGGAAGAGACCAGGCTCAACCCCTTCAAAGACATTCTCCGAATGACCCAAATTCCTCCCACTAAGACCTATCTCTCAATATATCTTCTTAAAATGTCAGCCTTTTAACATGTTGACCAGTGGGAGACAGTCAAGATCCAAACTACAGCAATATCTTCAGTAATTAAGATTGTTTATGATATCCCCCTTTCCCACCTCCATTCATAACCCATTTTGGTTTGAAGCTGAAGGAAAAGAGAAGAAAGAATGAGGTCTAGAAAACTCTTTCTGGATTAGAACTATCCCAAGGTGGCCTTATGTGCTTGATATTTGGCTAAATTGAACTCTTTTTCTTTCTTTCCGGGGTGCCGGGGTTTGAACCCAGGACCTTATCCATGCTAGGCATTCCCTCTACCACTGAGCTAGCATCTTGCCAAGTTGCCGAGGCTGGCTTCAAACTTGCGATTCTCTGACCCCAGCCTCCGTGGGATTATATGTGCCACCCCTCTTTCTTAGGAACAGTCTTCTGTTCTTAAGAGGTTCCCCTGCTGGGCCCTTCATCTGCAAGTCTTGTTTTTCTGGCACAGCCTCTTCTTTGGCTTTTGGTGTCCCATCTCAGCCTCAACTCCCATCGGATGGAAATGTTGTGACTTTCTACGGGTATCATCCTTCCCTGTTGCCACAGGCTACTCTAGCTTTCTCAGGGGTGGAGCAGGCACAAGTTCTCTGTGCTCCTATTTTCAAAGAACCCATGGACCCTCCTCTATCCTTCCCACTAATTTAGGGGCAGGAGATTGCATTGTCCATGCAACCCTTTGGAGTAAGGTCTAGCTTAAAGCACAGTTCTCTGCAAATAAATGCTCTTCCAGAATGTATTCTGAGTCTCACTGCTCAACCCCTTTGCATCTTTATGGTGGACATTCTTCTAACTGGTTCTTGACCACCTCCCTTAAATATTCTGCATAGAGCTCCACTTGTCATCTCATTTTGGTGTCCGATAATTAGAATGTCTTGCTTGTTCAGTCAAACCTGGAAACTTAGGAGCATGTTACATCAGAAAGAACTAAAACAAAGGAATTAAGCATCTACTTCAAAAAGTTAGGAAAGATCAACTAAATGAATACAAGGATTTTAGGAAAACAGATATTAATAAGTTAGAAAATGAAAATGGCAAAACTGATAAATTTAAGAAGTAGTTTATGTGGAAGAAAACACAACAAAATTGACAGATCATTGGAAATAGCACAATGTGCTACACTGAAACAAACAAGAGAAAATACTATAGATCCAAAAGAAAATTTAAAAGAAAGATTTAGCAAAAAATTTAGTGAAAATAAATTTGAAAAGATGATGAAATACTTTCCAGAAGGTATAAGTGATCAAAATTGACTCAATAAAAGATGAACAAAGACCTAAATAGACTAAAAACAGGGGAAGAAATCAAGAAAGTTATAAAAAAAAACCCAACTTTTCTACAAAAGCACTAGGGCCAGATGGTCTCAAAGGTAAGTTCTTTCAAATATTCAAGTAACAGATGATTCTGATACTATTTAAACCCTACCAGAGCTTAAAGAAATAAGGATGGCTTCCAGATTCTTTCCTTCTTTTTTTCTAAACCAGCATAGCACAGATATCAAATTGACAAAGTTAGCATAAAAATAGAAAACATTAGTCCAGCCTTACTATGAACACCGTAAAGAGGAATTTAAATAAAATAATGAAAAAATGTCCCCCAGCACATTAAAAGAGTAAAACACCGCATTGAAAACATCGCTCCAAGTTCACAGACCTTCCAAAATTATGAAATCTATTAACGTGACATATTGTATTAGTGTATCAAAGGAGAAAACACTAGTGGGTCAACTCAATAGATGCCCCCAAAGGAATTCTAACAGAATTCAATATTCACTACTAATTTAACACTGACTAACTAACCTTACATAATAGAGATAGATGGTGTGCTTCACATTGTCCATCCATCTTCTTCCATTGAAGGTAGGTAAGGATTTGGGTTGAAATGATGCTCAACACTATCCTAAGAAAGGCTCCTAACAGCCCCAAGTCACTTAATATAATTTCACTGCCTCAGTGAATAGATCGCTATTTGTCACCAGAATGTTAGCATATAGAAAAGTGTAGAGCTCAGACAGTCGCAGAAATTAAATGGGATCCCTGGCCAAGCTGCACCTGCAGCTTACCTACTTTCGAGTTATTTTTCATGCAATCCAATAGATTATTGTATAAGCCAATTTGAGTCGGTTCTCTATTTCTTGCACCTGAAAACACTAACCAATCCAGACTGATAGATTCATAGCAAAATTGAAAAAGCTCAGCTCAAGTCAAACTAATGGTGAAAGGCTAGAAGCATGTTCATTAAATTCAGAGCATACAAGATGAGAACAGTACTCACAAAGTATGTCCTGGCGAACAATCCTGGATTTCCAGAGTTTGAGGTCAAGGAGGAGTATAATAAAGATGAGGGCAAAAGGGCCTGACAGTTCTGTGGACTCTGAAATTAAGAGATCAGAGAAGAGAGATGCCCTGAGGTGATGTACTCAAAATCAGTTCTAGGGTCAGGGGAGCCAGCTGCTTTTTTCTTACTTGAGTGTTTCTCAGCTCAGGACATTTGGCAGTGTCTGGAGACATTTATGATAGTCCCAATCAGAGGAAGGTGTTATTAGCATCTAGTGGGCAGAGGTCAAGGATGCTCCTGAAAATTCCAGAGTGTGCAAGATGGCATCCCTCAACAGGGTACTACCCAACCCAAGATGTCAGTATGCTAAGGTAGAGAAACTTTGCCTTTATCCTCTCAGTTTCACTGGCTTGTGATTAACGTTGTTCTCACAGTACAAGTCAGTGGGAAGAGACAACACACAAAAGTATCGAAAAGGAGGAGGCCAAGTGTCGTGATTCACAAATGATGGGGACTATACATTTGCTGGCTCTAAGACAGCCAACTGGAAAAGCTGTTAGAAACAATGGAATTCAGTAAGGTGGTGAATTTCAATGCTAATTTATATTCAAGACCAGTAGTTTTGCTCTATGCTAAAAGTAGTCAGTTGGAAGAAATGGAAAATATTGAAAAGTAAAAAATAGTTGGATATAAATTTAACTTGAGCTGATCATTCTCCCTTTGAGGAAAACTTCTAATCTCTCTTGAGGGACATATAGAAATGTGCTTCAAATGAGAAACCCAACCTTGCTGGTGGATGATAGTATTAAATATCATAGAGATAAGAATGGTCTCAAGATTAACTGATAAATGAAATTCCAATGATAATTTCACAGGAATTTTTAATCTGATGAAATAACAGAACTCTGAAAAACTAGAAGACAGTTCTGAGAAAACAAAACAAAACTACAGAAGTAGAGAAGCCCGATTAGTTACTAAGCCATATGAAACTCAGAAATTAAAGCAGTTTGACATTGGAGAAGAAATAGGTAGGTGGATGAAAATAATAGAGAATCCATAAATAGACCTAAGTACACAGCAGGAACTTCTTTTATGGTAGAGGTAGAATTTCATGGGGCAATTCTCTAGCTGTTTGGAACAAAGAAAATATTCTCAGCCATCATAACTAATTTATAATTCCAAAGAAGAATTTGTTTTCAGAATATATAGTCACATAAATTGATAAGAAAAAAAGATAAATTAAAAATGGATACAATTCTTGAGGCAATCACTTCACAAGAGCAAATATTCAAAGGACCAATAAGCACTAGAAGTGAAATTTAAGCTTATTAGTTAGGGAAATGCAAATTAAAACCACCATGAGATCTCAAATTAAATTATTGGTCTCAAAGGACCAATATGCACTGGAAATAAAGTTTAAGCTTGTTAGTTAGGGAAATGCAAATTAAAACCACCATGAGATCCCACCAGAATGGCTAGAATTTGAAAAATGGACAACACAAAGTGTTGATGAAGATATGGAGCCACTGGAACTCTTGTACTTTGGTGGGAGAGCAGATTTGTATAGCTACTTTAGAAAGCTATATTCCAAATGATTTGGAACACAACATTTAAGCACGGTGTCCATACTATGTCACAGAAATTCCACTCCTCAATGGATAACCAACTTGACTCAAATGTCTATCAACAATGGGAAAGATCCATTGATTTTGTCTTAGTCAGACAGTGGCATATCAGCAATGGAAAGTATAATGATGAACAAGAGAATACATACCAAAGGAGTGCATTTTCAGAACATGGAAGTGCAGGCAGAACTAGTATTTGATGATAGATGTCAGAAAAGATGAGTTTGGGAAGAAGGTTGATTTGGGGCAGTGCGGTTGCTGGCAATGTTCTATTATCTGCTGTGGCTCTGTTCCCTGAATGAAAATCCATTGCGTATTTGGAGGCTTTGCTGCTTGTCTGCTATTCATTAATCAGAAGGTTAAAAAGAAATGCAAAAACATGAAGCTTACTGTGTACAAGCTAATGAAAGACTGCATCAGGTCGAAAGCCTTTATATCAGGGTGTCTGTGACTCCTCACCGCCCCATCTCTCCATGGAGTGAGTAATGCTGACCTCAAATGGGTTTTATGAAAATCATCTGAGACAATGATAATGCAAGTGTTCAGTCATCTGTGAAGGTTGTTGCTCTGGTTTTTACCACTGCCCCTCAGCCCACCCGCTGAGAAAGGTGGGCCTGCAGTTGACCCCGCTGTGTCTGGAGCCACCTTGCCCTCTTGTTCAGTTGCTTCAGGGAGAATTCTTTTCTTTGTCATTTGAATCTGCCCCAGCGTTCCTCTCTCCACTACCTCCACTGCCCCACTCCTGAGGCTAATTCTTCCTTTGAACCGTGGAAGATGGATGGCCTTCCTTGTTCCTTCAGCTGATTAAAATCATTTCCTCTCTGTTGAGAGTCTATTCATATGGAAACCATGCTTCTGAATGCCAGCCTTGGAATCTAGCCTCCTGCACTAAAACTGCAGCCTGGGATGCCTAAGCACCCCCCTTCCTTCTTGACAGCATTTTACAGACTCCACGGATGCCCCTGAATGCTCCAGACTGGACGTAGGTGGAGGCTGGACAGCTGAGCCCACGGCCTCCTCTGAATACTGTGGATGTTTCTACATTACATCATGCGGACTCTGGCAGGTATAAAGAAACAGTTACCCTTACAACAGCTGTCATTTATCAAGTGCCTTGTCTCTCTGAGTCCTCCCAACAGTCTTGGGGTGGGGGTGGGTGGATAACATAAACCCCATCCTACAGACATGGAAACTAAACTGAGGCTGAGAGGCAGGAATTGAATCAACAAACTGCAGGGATAGGATTTGAACCTGTTCCTTTGACTCCAGAGCCCATTCTTGTTCATTCAATATTCAATAAATATTTATTAAATGACTGCCATGCACCAGGCACTTGGACCCATCAGTGAAAAGTCTTCCTGTCCCCTCATGAGCCTCCATGCTATTGGAGGAGATGGACAACAATGGATAAGCATAATCAATCAATCAATCAATCAATCATGCAGTATCCTAAAGTGACAGGTGTTTTGGGAAAAAAGAATTGAGCAGTATAAGGGGATAAGGAATGCCTAGAAGTTGGGAGCCGGGAGCAGTTTTTTTTGCAAGTAAAGTAAGGTGATCAGACTTTCCTTTTCAACAAAGTCTTGAAGAAAGTGAGGGAGTTAGCCAGACTGAAGGAAAACCCCATACACAAAGGAGAGGCCTGGCATGTTTGCAGAGCAGCGAGGAGGCTAGTGTGGCTGGCATAGACCCAGGGCTGGATGTGAGAAGGCAATTACACACTTTTGCAGCACAAGCCAGAGCACAGGAGGCTGTTGCTGGCAGAAAATTCTCATGGCTCTCTTTCTTCAACACAGCCTCCTTCTTGTTCCCAAGTTCCCAGCTCCCAGCCTTTGTCTGAAACTCATGTCCTCTTCCTTCTCCTAGACCCTGTCCCCTTTGCTCTGCTGAGCCTGCCTCACTTGTAGGAAGGGGAAGGGAGGGGAGCCAGCTCTTCCATGTGCAGAACAGAGAGCTCCATTGTTTCTCCCTTTACCCCTGAGTAGCGACTCCTGTCAAGGTATGACAAATGAACACGGGCACCTCGGGTGACAGAGATGGATGGAGATCCCTGTGCATGGGCCTTGCACGCTGCCGGCCTGTGTTTTCCTCCCCTTGGGATCAGGCTAATCAGATGGCCGTTTATGGAGCCATTACTAAGTCATTTAGTTGTGCTGGGAGAGGGAGCATGAGGTTCCACCAAGAAGACAATTAGGGCTCCTCCCTAGTGGCTGCCTTTGGAGATTGGAGGTGGCTGGGGACAGATGGGTCCCGTTAAGGAGTGATGTTAATGACAACCCACTGGCTCCGATCAGATTGAAGGCTCACTTCTTCCTCCTCAGGGAAGGGTGTGGGCTGACACCATTCTTCACCAGTCATATTGTGGTTAGGCATGAAACCATGTGGTCCATTTGCACTTCCCAAGTCTGAGTGTACCAGCCACAGAGAAAGAGAACCTGGGTGCTCTCTTGGCTGCTGGCTGCCTTTGTCTTAAACTAGAGATCTGAGTAAGCCACAGCGCTTGGTATGCAGACAATTCCCTGGGAAGAGATTCTTCTACGTTTGTGCAGTAATATATTCTGTGTCCTGGGGCCTGTTATTGTTCAATAAAACAAGAAGGCTGGGAATCAATACAGAAATGTAAAAAAAAAAAAAAATGCTCTGAATCATTTTCATAACCAGCAAATATGGTTTTCAGTAGAGAAACATTTTCTTTTCTATTCTGAAATGGTGGGAGCAATTTTCAGTCCCGGGCTCTGGGACTAGAGCTCTTTGCTGCTTAAAGGTAAATGTCACCCAGAGGAGAGGCCACGGCAGCTGGGCCGTGATGAGGAGCGCTCGGCTATCATAATCGGGCTATGCACTTTGCCAGCGCCTCCCATGTGCCTCTCTGTGCCAGGCACTTTCATATTTGATGGATTATGTGTTTGGACAAATCCTCAGGGTTCATCCGCTCCAGTGGCCTCATCATGTAGGAATTCCCCTGACAACATCTCAGGATATGGACCTAGAGGCTTTTCTTAAACTTGCAGTGAGAACAACTCAACAAACTCTAAAAGCCCATGCTGTTTTCTCTTTATAGTTCCAAATATTAAAAAAAAAAAAAAAATTCTTCTGGCTTCCGATATCACTTGGTGTTGGAATCAGAACAAAATAAGACTCTTTTGTCTGCTTCAATCACATGCAAATAATAGCTAGAGATTCCACACACAAGTAGCAATATAATTTTGTCTTGTTTTGGATGGGACCAGTCATATCTAAAAACAAAGTAAAAATTTCTGTAAACTAGAAAGAAAATGGAGATATGTCCCAGCATTCGGGAGGCTGAGACCAGAGGATCCGGGTTCGCGGCCAGCCTCAGCTACCTAGTGAGGCACTCCACAACTTAGTGAGACTCGGTTTCAAAATAAAGAATAAAAAATAGGGCTGGGGGTATAGCTCGGAGGTAGAATGCCCCTGAGTTCAATCCCCAGTACCGCAAAAAAAAAAAAAAAAAAGAAAAAAAGAAAATGGAGATATGAGTGTGCAGGGGATGGAAACATGAAACCCTCAGTGTATAAGAACCTGAAAGGGCCTGTGGGACAAGGATTCACTCCCAAACAGCAATATGTGGCCTGTAGTCAAGAAAAAACCCTGATCAATAGAAACTTAGCCAGAGATGGCTCAGATCTCAGACTCAGTAGGGAGAGCTTTGAAAGCAGCAGCTAACCAGGTTAAAAAACCTACAGGGAAATACAGTCTTAATGAACCTATAGGTAAGGAATCTTAACAGGAAATTGGAAACTAAGAAGAGCCAAAGGGAAATTTTGGAACTGAAATTTAAAATAATTGGAACAAAAAATGTACTGGATGGACTTAATAGCAGATTAGATATGACAGAGGAATAAATAAGAGAATTTGAAGACAGATCACTAGAAATGATCCAATCTTAGGAGAGTAGACAGGAAAAAGATTGAAGAAAAATGAACAGAGCCTCAGAAATTCACTGGGCAATGCCAAATGGTCTAACATACGTGTAATAGAAGTTACAGAGAGCCGGGCGTGGTGGCACACACTTGTAATCCCAGCATTTGGGAGGCTGAGACTGGAGGATCTGGGTTCTCGGCCAGCCTCAGCTACCTAGTGAGGCACTCTGCAACTTAGTGAGACCCGGTTTCAAAATAAAGAATAAAAAATAGGGCTGGGGGTATAGCTTGGAGGTAGAACACCCCTGAGTTCAATCCCTAGTACCACAAAAAAAAAAAAAGTTATAGAAAGAAAATATAGGTCATAAATAATTAGTTTGCACATACATACATACATACATACATACATACATAATATATGTATGCACACATTAGTGCAGCTCAGAATAATTAATGAAAATAGGTCATAAATAATATTTAAAGGAATAAATACCTGAAAATTCCAAAAAATTGACAAAATATAGGTTTGCAGTCCCAAAAAGTTTAGGAAATATAAATAAAGAGCTCTTTATACATACTCATTTTACAGTCAAATTGCTATAACAAAATAAAGAGAAAATTTTGAAGGGATATAGAGAAAAAAAGACACATTATATACAATGTAGAAATGATTAAAATGACCTCTGACTTCTGAGAAGCAGTGGAGGTCAAGGAGGGTGGGAGTAACATCTTTAAAATGACTAAAGAGACCCCCCAAAATCCAAATGGACAAAATCCCCCAACAAACAAGAACTATAGCTTTTAACCCAGACAGTTTTAATCTCTATGTTCATTAAAAATATCCCTCAAAAATGAGATTGAAAAGTGAAATAAGCCAGGCACATAAAGATAAATACTACATCATTTCATTTATTTGTGAAATCTAAAAGAGTTGAACTCATAGGATAGGGTAAAATGATAGCTGCTAAAGGCTGGGGGAAGGGGAGATGTTGACCCAAGGATATAAAAGTTTCAGCTAGACAAGAAGAATAAGCTTTAGCGAATTGTATTGCACAAAATGGTAGCTATAATAAATAATAATGCTTGTGTATTTTAAATGTTTCCACTGCACAAAAATGTTAAGTATGTGAGGCGATAGTTCTGTTAATGGTCATTATTCAATTATTTCACAATATAAACATTTATTAAAATATCACATTCATGTAGGAATTCATGTATTACCCCATAAATTTATGCAATTATTCATCAATTAAAAATCTTAAAAAAGAGGTAAAACAGAATTATTGTCAGACAAAGGAAAGCTGAGAGAATGTGTTCCCAGTAGACCTGCACAACAAGACCTGCTAGAAGGTATTATCCAGGCTGAAAAGAAATGACACCTGATGAAAACCTGCATCATGAGGAAGGAAAGACCTTAACTATGCTTTTTTTTTCTCATAATTAAGACAGTCAACTGACTGTTTAAGACAAAAATAATAAAATGTTAAGCTATTTAAAAATATATGTTAAAGGCAAATATGTCAACATATGATAATGTCAACAATATCAGAAAAAATGGAGGGTGTTAATACAGTTATACTGGTGTGAGGTTATTGTATGTGTAAAGTGAGAAGTAGAAAAGGGAAAGTGTGAAGGACCATGTGAGAAGTGGAAAGATATACAGAATTGACTACAGATGCCTATCATTAGCCTTAGAATACACTGAAACAAATAATAAAAAGAGATATAGCTAAAAAGACAATAGAGGAAGTAAAGCAAAATATTAAGAAATACTTTATAACCTAAAAGAAGGCAGTGAAGGAGCAAATGAATAAGAAAGACCAAAGGGGGCAAATGGGAAACAATTGGTAGACTTACATCCAGCCGTACCAATAGTGACATTAAATGTGAATGGGAGATCGGCAAGATGACGACTGAGAGAAGCAGCACATCTCAGCTGCTATAAAACCGGAAATGCAACTGTCATGAAGGCAGCTTCTTGACAAGAGAAAAAAGCAGCAAAACATTGAATGAAGCAATGAAAAATCGAACCGGGGTGGAACAAAACCCAGAAGATAGAACAGGGGACAGTGAAGTGCCTCGTGTGTGCCACACCTGGGGATTGGTACCAGCAGCCTGCCGCACCATCTTAGCCTGTCTGCACTGTCCTGGGACTGCTAGCACTGCGGTCTCTAAAGACCCCCTGCAAAGAAGCCAGCGACTTGATGGGAAGTAAGCAACTGCAAATCTTCACATCGTAAGCGGTCGACCTCTCACTCCACATTTGACAGAGATCCAACTGCTTCCCTTCCCCTTTCCTGTCTACTTTCTTCTCAACACTTTTTTCCTTTTCCTTTGTTTTACATTAAATCCATTTCATAATGCTATACCTAGATACTCTACATTTGACTACTAGAATCCTCCTACATATTCATTATCTTTAATCTCTACCATATATTACCTTACTACACTCAGACTCTCATTCTACTCGATCATGTCCTCTGCTTTACCCTGTTCCTGCACCCAACACTCATGTTCCTCCTCCCTCATCCAACCTTCACCATTGAATACAACACAACTTGCCCTTGTATATGCCAGCTGACACCTCTAAAATTCTGAGATTGGACCAGAGAGGTGAACTACCAGAAAAGGATGGCCAGACACCAAGGATAAACTAATCACAGTTGACAGAAGGAGTCACCCAACACTTTGCACAGAGAAGTTTTAAAATGCATAGGGCACACATTTTTTAAATCACACCTCTGAGCCAACTCCATATAATGGAGGTGACAGACAGGACCCTGGACCTTAACACCTGAAACCCATCAACATCACCATTGCAGTGGGCAGAAGGAGCCCCAGAGTAACCACAACACAGTACTGATGATCTACAGGTAAAACAACAGTAGGGTGATAGTAAACACAGTTTTCAAGGTGGGTATCAAAGGAGGATGAAAACACAACAGAAAACAGAGAATAACCATATGGTAGAGACAATTAAACTGTAAGGCATACCTAGCGGTAAATATCTACCTCCACAATAAGATACTATTCAGAGAGAGAAAATAGATACAAGAAACCTACAGACTGAGAAAAAGCTAGCAAAAGCAACAAAGATATAAACTTAAGGAACTAGAAATCATGGGAAGGAAGAATAGCAAGAAAACAATGAGCTCCCACAACCCCACAATAACAGAACCTGCCAAAACACAATTGCAGAGATTACCAGAAGGACAATTCAGATCTTTAATAGTACAAATGACACAGGACTTCTGAAAAGAATTCAGGGAAAGCCTGAAAGAAATGAAGGAACAAATAAACAAAGAATCTGACACCCGGAACAGGAATCAAAAAGAAGCCTTGAAGGAAGCGAAGGGTGCAATAATTGAAGTGAGGGCATCCATACAAACTATAAACAGTAGACTAGACCACATGGAAAATAGAATCTCAGTCTTAGAGGATGACCACTCCAAAAATGCATGCATAATATACAGTTTAGAAAAAGTAATTTGACAGCATGAATTGGACATTGAAGAGATCTGGGATAATTTAAAAAGAGCTTGCCCAAGAATAATAGGCATAAAAGAGGGAATAGAAGCAGAAACCAAAGGAATGAATGATCTTTTCAAAGAAGTAATATCAGAAAAATTTCCAAACAAAGAAAAAGAGGTCAACTCATAGGTATAGGAAACATAGAACCCCCTTTAGACAAGATCAGAGAAAAGGTTCACCACGACACGTAATAATCAAACTGACTAATGTAGAGGCCAAGGAGAAAATCTTAAAGGTGACGAAAGTAAAAGACCAAGTGGCATTCAGAGACAAACTAATTAGAATCACTCCAGACCTCCCAAACCAAGTCATGAAAGCCAGGAGGGTCTGGAGCAACATATTCCAAACTCTGAAAGAAAACAGCTTGCAGCCAAGATTTTTCTACCCAGCAAAACTATCTCTCAGAATCAATGGGGAAAATAAAAACCTTCCATGACAAACAGAAGCTGAAAGAATTTATGTCTTCTAAACCAGCACTAGAGAAAATACTCAAAGAGATTAATTACAAAGAAGAACTAACAAATAAATATCAGGACCAGGAACAATTCAGCAAGAGGAAATAATGGTAGTCAAAAGTTATGCCCCAACCGTAGGTGCAGCCACTTTCATAAAACAAACTCTTCATGATATTAAGGCACACATAGATCCCAATACAATACAATAATAGTGGGAGACTTCAACATTCCTCTCACACAACTAGATTGATCTTCTAGACAAAATGTCAGTAAGATGCCTCAGACCTAAAGAACACTATAAACCAAATGGGCCTAGTAGACACATACAAAATATTTCACCCAACTACAGCTGATTCATATTTTTCTCAGCTGCTCACAGAACCGTCTCCAAAATAGACCACATGCTAGGCCACAAAAGGAGTGCTATTAGATTTTAAAAAGTGACATAATCCCCTGCATCTTTTAAGACCATAATTAAATGAAATTAGAAATCAACAATAAGAAGACCCGGAGTAACCACGTAAACACATGGAGACTGAACACCACACTGTGGAACGAGGAGTGGGCCATAGAAGAAGTAAGGGGAGAAATTAAGAAATTCCTAGAAACAAATTAAAAAAAAAAAAACAACAAACAGAGATGCAACATATCAAAACCTTTGGGACACTTTGAAGGCAGTACTAAGAGGAAAAGTCATAGCACTGAGTGCTCCCATAAGAACAGAAGAAAATCACCAAATAAATAACCTAATGACACACCTCAAAGCCCTTGAAAAACAGGAACAGTCTAACCCCAAAGCCAGTAGAAGACAGGAAATTTTTAAGATCAGAGCAGAAATCAATGAAATAGAGAGTAAAAAAAAAATACAGAAAATAAACCAAACCAAAAACTGGTTTCTTGAAAAAATAAACAAGATAGATAAACCACTAGTCAGCCTAACTGAAAGAAAGAGAGAATCAACCCAAATTACTAAAATAAGAGATGAAAATGGTGCTATTACCACCAACGGTGTGGAAATTCAGAGGATTATCAGAAACTACTTTGAAAAACTATACTCCAACAAAATGGAAAATCTAGAAGAATTTGACAAATTTCTAGACACATACAATCTTCCTAATTGAGTCAAGAAGATATAGCAATCAAAGAGATTGAAGCAGCGATAAAGAACCTACCATCAAACAAAAGCCCAGGACCAGATGGTTTCCCAAGTGAATTTTATAAAACCTTTATAGTAGAGCTAATCCCAATACTCCTCAATCTATTCCATGAAATAGAAAGAAATGGGACCCTCCCAAATACATTCTATGAAGCCAACATCACATTAATACCAAAGCCAAATAAAGACAGCTGAAGAAAAGAAAACTATAGGCCTAAATCGCTGATGAACTTTGATGCAAAACTGCTAAACAAAATATTAACAACGCGCATTCAAAACCACATCAAAAAATTATACACCATGACCAAGTTGGGTTCATCCCAGGGTGCAAGGCTGGTTCCACATATGAAACACAATCCAAGCAATTCACCACATAAACAGAATCAAAGACAAAATCACATGTCCATTTCAATAGATGCTGAAAAACCATTTGATAAAATCCAGCACCCATTCATGCTAAAAGCACTGCCGAGAATCAGAATAGAAGAAACATACCTCAACATCATAAAGGCAATATACAATAGGCCCACGGCCAACATCATATTAAATGGGGAAAAACTGGGAGAGTTCTCACTAAAAATAGGAACAAGATAAGGATGTCCATTATCACCACTTTGTTTCAATATAGTACTTGAGACTCTAGCCAGAGCAATATGGCAAGAGAAGGAAATCAAAGGAGTACAAATAGGAAGGGAAGAACTAAAACTGTCACTATTTGCTGATGACATGATACTATACTTAGGAGACCCAACAAACTCAACCAAAAGGCTTACAGAACTGGTCAACAAACTCAGCAAAGTGTCTAGATACAAAATAATCTTTAAAAAATCAGAAGCTTTCCTGTATGCCGACCATAAATCTGCTGAAAAAAGAAATCCAGAAAACACTTCCACTCATGATATCAACCTCCCCCAAATAAAATACTTAGCAATAAACCTAACCAAGGAGGTAAAAGACCTCTACAAGGAAAATTATAAAACACTGAAAAAAGAAATCGAAGAAGACCTTAGATGATAGAAAGACCTTCCATGCTCTTGGATAGAAAGAACAGATATCACCAAAATGGCCATTCTTCCAAAAGTGACCTACAGACTCAATGTGATACCCATTAAATTACCAATGTTGTTTCTCACAGACATAGAAAAAGTAGTTCTTAAATTCATTTAGAACAACCAAAAATCCAGGGTAGCCAAAGCCGTTCTCAGCAACTAAAACCATGCAGGAGGCATCACAATAGCTGACTTCAAACTATACTACAAAGTCATAGTAATAAAAACAGCATGATGTTGTCACAAAAACAGACACACAGACCAATGGAGCAGAATAGAAGACTCAGAAACAAATCTGCACACTTACAGCCAATTGATTTTTGACAGAGGGGCCAAAAACATATACTGGAAAAAAGATAGTCTCTTCAACAAATGATGTTGGCAAAACTGGCTAACCATATGCAAAAAAAAAAAAGGAAATAAACCCCACTTTCTCACCCTGCACAAGACTCAATTCAAGATAGATCAAAAACCTAGAAATCAGACTGGAGACCTTGCAGCTACTTGAAGAGGACATAGGTCCAACACTTTAACATATAGGCACAGGTAAAAACTTTCTCAACAAGACCCCAAAGGCACAAGAAATTAAAAGGAAGATCAATACGTGGAATTGCATCAAACTGAGGAGCTTCTGTGCAGCAAAGGAAACTAGCATGAACCTCAATGGAGAGCCCACAGAATGGGAGAAAATTTTTGCCAACTATTCCTCTGATAGAGGACTAATATCTAGAATATACAGAGAACTCACTGCTTAGAAAACCAGTAACCCAATCAAAAAATGAGCAAGTAAATTTAATAGACACTTCACAAAAGAAGAAATACAAATGGCCAATACATGTATGAAAAAATGTTCAACATCATTAACTATCAGAGAGTTGCAAATCAAAACTACCCTGAGATTTCATGTAACCCCAGTTAGAATGACAATCATTAAAAACAGAAACAACAAATGCTGGTGAGGATGTGGAGAAGTGGGAACTCTATTACATCGTTGGTGGGATTGCAAATTAGTGCAACCACTTTGGAAAACAGTATGGAGGATCCTCAGACAAATAGGAATGAACCTACCATATGATCCACAATACCACTTCTGGGTATCTACCCAAAAGAATGAGAACCAGACTATCAGACCAACGCATGTGTTATCTGTGTTTATAGCTGCACAATTCACAATTGCCAAACTATGGAAACAGCCAAGATGTCCATCAACAGATGAATGGATTTCAAAACTATGGGATATATACACAATGGAATTTTACTCAACCGTAAAGAAGAACAAAATCATGTTATTTGCAGGGAAATGGATGGAAGTGGAAAACATTATACTGAGATTAGTCAGTTACAAAAAGTAAAAAAATCGGATGCTCTCCCTAATGTATGAAAGCTGCCGAGAAAAGTGGGTCATAGGAGGGACTCTACACAAAGAAGGAGAAATATTAGATGAGCAAAGAAGGTGACCTAACTGAAGGTGATGGGAGTGGAGAGAGGGAAACACCCTAATGCATATGATGTACATTCACAAACATATCAAAGTCAATCGCTAAACTGAACATGAGAAGGAGGGAGGAGGAGGAAGTGGGGTGGGAATTGGAGAAGGGCTAAATAAGTGCTGTGTGCATGTATGTCTCTACCAGCTTGTACCTCATTAAGATGTATGATTACAACGTACCAATAAAAAATAAATAAAATAAATTAAGCAACTGCATTTCAAAAAAGAAAAGTCATATAACTAAATGGAGAGGAAAGCTCAAACTTATGAAAGTCTTCATTCTCTCCAATGTTATCTATAGATTCCATGTAGTCTTAAGCATTATCCCCAAAGACTTTTTTTTGAAATTGAAAAGCTGAGTTCTAAATCTATGTAAAATGTAAAGGATCTAGACTAGCTAAAACAATTTTGAAATAGATGTACAGAGCTGAAGGATTTACAGTCTAACTTCTAAATCTACTAGCTGAAGTAATCAGGGCAGCGTGGTACTGGTATAAAGGCAGACATGAAAATAAAGACCAATGGAATAGAAGAGAGAATTCAGCTCACATGTATGATCACTTGATTTGCACCAAGAGCTCCAGGATAATTCAGTGGGAGGAAGGAAAGTCTTTTTTTAACAAACGATTCTGCAACAACTAGATATTTGTACTAAACTTAAATACCCTACCTCATGTCATAGACAAAAAGTAATTCCAAATGGAATATAGCTCTGAACCTAAAAGCTAAGTCTACAAAACTTCTAAAGGAGAAAGTTTTCATGATGTTGGATTTCTTATAAAGGACACAACTTAGGGTGCACCACTTTAAGGGGGGAAAATCAATAAACTGGACTTCATATAAAGTAAAATGTTCTGTTCTTATAGTATATCACTAATAAGTATGACAAGGGGCTTGTATTCATAATGTATGAAGGACCCCTACAACTCAATATGACAATACAAATTTAAACATGGGCAAATGCCTTGAATAAAGCCCATATCCAAACTGGCCTTGATCTTCTAATCATATCATACCTCAAGGCAGCAAAAAAGCAGTAGATACTTAAAAGGGCACTGTCCTGGGAGTTAGGGGCTCTGGCTTTCATCTCCAGATTAGCTGCTGACTCTCTATATAGCCCTGGGGAAAACTGCTGTCATATTCTGTGCCCCAGATATCACATCTACAAAAATGCAGATAATATTGTCATTATCCAAGTCAAATAGATTATCTAAAGGAGTTCTGGAATGTACCAGGAGTTTGGTACATGGTTGGCATATTAATGTCATTTTTGACTCCTTAGAGATGATAGATGGTTGTCACAATAGACACTCCCAATCTGTATTACCAGATATAATAACCTGACAGTTTACTAACCACATTCAACATATGCTGCATGCAGACACGAACATACATGAAACACTTGGACATTACAGTTACATATCCATCCAAGCAACTACCCAGATGTGTACACAGAAATCCACACATATACATTCATGCACACACATAGATGGATACAGGTGCACATGCACACACACACGTGTTCATGTGGACACATATATTCCTCGCCCAGAGCCCACATTCAGAGAGCTCACAGATGCACATGGATGGGCTCAGTTGTCATAGATCATAAACCTGCAGAGACACGAAGAGGGTGTCTTCATGTCAAACATGAAGAACTGGCGTGCAAAGAAGTTTTGCCCAAGCAAGAAGCAATGAAATAGACACTTCGCAAAAGAAGAAATGCAAGTGGCCAATAAATGGATGAGGAAATGTTCTACATCATTAGCAATCAGAGAGATGCAAATCAAAACTACCTTGAGATTTCACCTAACTCCAGTCAAAATGGCAATCATAAAAAACACAAGCAACAACAAATGCTGGAGAGGGTGTGGAGAAGTGGGAACCCTGATACATTGTTGATGGGATTGCAAATTAGGGCAACCACTTTGGAAAACAGAATGGAGGATCCTCAGACGAATGGGAATGCACCTACCATATGATCCAGCAATACCACTTCTGGGTATCTATCCAAAAGAATGGAAACCAAACTATCAGACCAACGCATGTGTATCTATGTTTATAGTTGCACAATTCACAATTGCCAAACTATGGAAACAGCCCAGATGTCCATCAACAGATGAATGGATTACAAAACTATGGGATATGTACACAATGGAATTTTACTCAGCCATAAAGAAGAACAAAATCATGTTATTTGTCAGGAAATGGAGGCAACTGGAAAACATTATGTTAAGTGAGATTAGCCAGTCACAAAGAGTAAGAAAGCATATGTTCTCCTTAATATGCGGATACTAGGGAGAAGATGGGGCATAAGAGGGACTCCAGATGGAAAAGGAGAGACCCTTGATAAGCAAAGAAGTTGACTTAACTGAAGGGGATGGACGGGGTGGGTGGGGGGACACCCTAATGCACATGATGTACTTTCACAAACATATCAAAGTCAATCACTAAACTGAACTTGAGAAGGAGGCAGGGCAAGGGAGTGGGGTGGGAATTGGGGAAGGCATTAAATGAGAAATGTGTGCATATATGCCTTTATCCACTTGTACCTAAGCAAGATGTATGATTACAATGCACCAATTATTATATAAAAAATAATAAAAAATTTTAAAAAAGAAGCAATGAGCCAGGCGTGGTGGTGCATGATTGTAATCCCAGCATTTGGGAGGCTGAGACTGGAGGATCCGGGTTCGAAGCCAGCCTCAGCTGCCTAGTGAGGCACTCCACAAAGTAGTGAGACCCTGTTTCAAAATAAAGAATAAAAAATAGGACTGGAGGTGTAGCTTGGAGGTAGAACACCCCTGAGTTCAATCCTCAGTACCGCAAAAAAAAAAAAAAAAAAAAAAAAAAAAAAGAAGCAATGAATTCCAAGCAGAAGAGAAAGGGTACGTACAGCCGAGGGTGGGTGGGGCTGAGTTCCCTGAAAGAGGGGCTGCAGGAAAGGCTGTGGGCATCTGAGGCAGGAGAGCCTGGGACTGGTAGAGCCGGGAAGTGTACGATAGAAGATGCCACCTCTAGGGTCTCAGGGGTCTCAGGGAAGCCTAGGAGACTTCTGTGCAGCTCTGTTCACAGAACCACCACACACTACCCTAGAAAGAGGGGTGGACTTGAGCCTGGGCCTGGGTGGCCAGGGACTTGGCCTCACCGGCTGCCACCAGAAGGAACAACTCACCTCCAGGATCTGTGAGAATGTGCCAGTGAGTTCCTCTCCTGGGTACAGAGAGAGGGGCTGAGGGAGGCCTTCCTTCATCAATTCACCTTGAAGGTAAAAACAACCTCCAAAGTCGGTGTTAGCTAATCTTCCGATCACAGAGAGAGGAAGAGCAAGTACATGCAAGAACACGGGACTGGGAGGCAGGAGGCAGCACGTGCAGACTGAGGGCTGGCTGAGGGCCAAGATGAACAGCATCACAGAGCCAAAAGGTCCAATTTGGACACTGGACAGAAGAGGAGACGGAGACCCCAAACTGGGGTGAGGCCCACTCCTTGACCATGCCGCTCTGTCCTCTTAAGAGAATCTCAGAAGAAGGCCGGGACATCCTGAGGTCTCATTGTCAAGGCTGGATCCAGACAGTCTCTTTGTTGCTGAGTCTCCCTCCTGGGCTCCTCCCCAAACAGCACTCCCCAGGATTGGACCAGCCATTTCCTGAAAGGACTCCGAGGCTGAGGGCTGAGTCCAAGCTTGGGGCCATTAGCATTCAGCTCAGCGGCTGGGCAGGAAGGGGAAGAACAAAATCAAGGCAGCAGGAAGAAAAACACATTTCTTAACAGAGCTGGGAGAAAAGGGATAAGAATGGGGAGGAGGAAGGGGAGGAGGGATGCAGGTGTTGCTCCCAGCTGTTTGCCTGGGGGCCAGCAGCAAATGCACTGACGATAATCAGGACATTCGTGGAGAGAGTCTGCTGATCCAGTGGCTTCCACCCCTGGGCTCACTTAACCCTCAGAACCACCCGATGGGACTGACAGTTTCCCCCATTTTGTAAATGAGAACACTGGGGGCTCTGGGGGGGTTAAGTAACTCCCTCATGTTTACGCACTTCGGGAGAGGCAGGGCTATGGATTTTATCTAGGTGTGCATGAGATTTTAAGTAGAACAAAAGTCATTCTACATAGGAATGGCTGGAAATCTGTTAGAAGCAATCTAAGTGGGTTCTGTCCACCCAACACTGGCAAGGTGCGCATGTCCATTCAGAAGCTGCCCCGATCCTGGGATGGGTGGGGGACTAGTGGGGGTCTGGAAACTAGGTAAGGCACTGGCTTCGAGCTGGGCATACAGAGCACGTGGGGCAAGCCAGGGACTTGGGGGAAGTTCGAAGGTCCTAATGCATGAGACAGGGGACACATGTCAGGCTAAAGTCCCTTCAGTTCAACACTACAGAGAAAGCATCCCTGACCACCCACCTTTTCTGGGGTCTTTACATGTCTCATCTCAAACTGTCCTCTCTGTCACCTTGCCAATCATACTGTCAGGTTTTTGCTCTCATTGTACAGGGGGAGAGAAATGAGGCTTAGAAAAGTTGAGGTCACTTGTCCTTCGTAAACCAGAGTCTGGATTTTCATGGCTCCATCCTGGGTGTATTCTCTTGTTGCTCACAGCAGGCTGTTTTATGCCCCAGAGCCTCTGTGTGTGTGTGTGTGTGTGTGTGTGTGTGTGTGTGTGTGTGTGTATGTGTGTGTGAATGTGTGTATGGGGGGGGGGACTTCCTTAGGTCTACAAGTCAGGTTCTGGAATCTTAACACATTTCTAGGGAATTTCCTCTGTGTTGACCTCTGGATTTTCTAAATTTCTCCTTCCAGGGTCTCTTAGTTCATTTTCTATTGCGATGACAAAATACTCAAGGCTCAGTAAATGGTTCTGGAGATCCCGCAACATAGCACCAGCATCTTCTTGGCTTCGGGCGGGGCTTTTTGTGCTCTGTCTCAAGGTGGCAGAGAAGCAGGAGGAGAGCACGTGCATGAGAGAGAGTGAACGAAGAGGCTGACCCACTTTACCACCCAGCTCTTGCAGAGAGACCTAACTCCATCCCCCAAGATCTAATCTAGTCTTGCGAACCTAGCTCAGTCTCTAGGGAAAGACATTAGTCCATTCTGGAGGGGCTTTCAGAGGGGAAATAACACATTGGAGCCAGAGCACCAGATCAGGGGAGTTCAAGCTGCTCCGCCCCAGGCCCTGGGAGGGTGGTTCCTCAGCGAGAGGGTGAGAAGGCTGGAACCTGGCCTCAGCTCCACCTCAGTCCAGCTCTGTGACTTGAGAAATCCATTTCTCACCCCTGCCCAAGGTGCAGTGAGGTTTGGCCTGGGACACCTTTCTGGCATCTCCCATCCTGGACCAGGATTTGGCAAACTTGTGTAAAGGGCCAGAGAGAAAATGCGTCATGCTTTGCGGGAATATATTGTCTCCATTGCAATTGTTCAATGCTGACTTTATACTGCAAAGGCAGCTGTAACAAGAGACAAACAAATGAGGGTGGCTCTGTCTCAATAAATCTTTATTTATAAAAAATGAGAAGACAGGCCAGATTTGGCCCATGGACCACAGTCTTTAGCCCCTTTCCCTGGACAATCTCAGATTTCTGGATGCTAGAGAGACAGATATATGCCACAGTCTTATAGAGAAGGCATTCAAAAATTTTGTGTGAACCAAATATGACAGTGCTATGTAAATAGTGGAAATGGTTTTAGAGGAATAAACCAGCAGCGATCCAGAAAGGGACCTCGGGGATTCGCATGGTTAGGCCCAGCATCAGTGTGTAACTCCCAAGCAGGGTTTTGGCAGATGAGAGGAAGGACACTCCACATAGGTGGAATGACATCAGCAAACACCTAGAGGCCTGACAGTGCCCAGGGACTTGACAAACGTGGGCTTTGATGGCTGTAACAAGCGGTGGAAGTGAGATCAAAAAGGCTCGTAATTGCTGCGCTAAGGAGCCTGGACTTTTAAGCAAGTAGTTTGCAGTTATTTAACTCTCCTTCAATGAGTAACACTTTTTTTTTTTTTTTTAAAGAGTCCATCCTATAACTGCTCATTTCAGTAAGGGATGTTGCATATATGATTTCTTCTAATTACATGAAAATGCTGGTTGTTTCTTCTCTGTGGGCGCAGAAGCCCCGAGGGCAGCGATGGATGCCCAGGTGGTGGGCAGAGGGACCCAGGAGCTGAGCATAGCTGATTAGCACCCCAGTGGAGCCCTGGGCTCTGATATCACACTCCGCCCCAGGCCAGAGCCATTCCGCCTGTGCCATCATTAGACTCATCAAGAGATGCTTTGTCTTTCCCTGATCGGCCTAATTGCTCTCCTCATTTGGACAGCCCTGGAGTCATTTAGTAATGAAAATCACCGCGTGCTAATATGGCATCAGGCGCTCACCTGCTTGTTGGCATTCGGAGCAGCGTGGAGAGGGGACGGGGCTCTGCTTGTCATTACAGGTGCAGATTCTCGCCGAGCTGTTCATATGCAATTACCGTCCAACAGCCTGGAAATTACAGTCCAGTTACAGTGGCTGCTAACGAGGACTAATTGTACTACCACAGAGCTGCCCTGGACACTTAAAACAAATGGCCACTGTGGGAACTTGGCGACGGGCAGGGAAAATCCTGTCTGTTCCTAAACAGCGGAAAAACCTGCTAGGGCTTG